>QLSS01000287.1:90149-126514 GCA_024372645.1 Trichomalopsis sarcophagae | reverse complement strand
TATATATATATATATATATATATATGTATATATATACTGTAGTGGACAACTCAAAAAACTCTATTTTCGATCCATTTCATAGGCGACAAAAATGGTCTTTCTCATACACTTTTTATAAAAACCACGGTACACAACAAGGGACGAATCTACTTTTCCAGACTCGGATGATGTTTGAGCACTAAATTTGTAAAAATGTTAAGCATTTTGAAAAATCATGAAAATTTGTCAAAATTATGACAGATTTCATATTAGTGATGCTCCAAATTTAAATGTAAAATTTTTAAGTTCCACATTATTTTACATTCCAACACAATTACTCAAAGTTTTTCACACTTATCATTTCCACAACATTTTTATTGCATTGAACAATAAACAATTAAAAGAAGTATTAAAATCTTCTACTAATATTATATATGTTAAAAACCATTAAATAATCTAGATTAATAACGATAACACTACATCATGATCTAGCGAATTTCAGACAATATAAAGAACATTGCAACAGATTGAAAGCGTTAAGATACGATCAAATTGTATACCAAAAATAAAGATCCATTGCGATTATGCAAAACGATTGAATTATACTAAAGGTCCCTTTTCATGCCACGCTAAAAAGCTAAAAAGCCACAAATTGTGACCGCTCTATGTACATTCAATGTCTATGGCAAGTTGAGCTGATGCTCCAGCCGACGCTGTTTATTCGAATGTAAACGCTAAAAAGTTTTAACCTCTAATTGTCCGATTTTTTTTTTGAAAGCAGAAATAATAATTATTATGTGTAGCCAGTATAGCAATAAATATTACGCATGGATGAAAGATTGTGTGAATAGGAAAATCAATGTCAAATAAATATCAATGCAGCAGTCATATCCTCAATGTTAGCAGTAGTTAATAAAAAAAAAGAAGAAGTCGTATACTCGAAGACGTGTTTGGGTTGATGAAATTCTGCAACAGAGAAGATTCCACGGGTTTTATGAATACATCTTTCCTATTTTACAAACAAGAGAAGCACGATTCAATGATTATTTTCGTATGACAGCAACTCAGTTCGCAGAACTTCGGTGCATTGTTGGTCCAAGTATTTACAAACAAACTCATATAAGAGAACCTATGAAAGAAGTATATTATTTATCATTTAATTTTTACATGTAAAAGTAAATATTATGCATTTTCTTCAATCTCAAAAAGCACTAAAACATTTGTATTATAATTATAGATACTTAGCATCTGGAGACCTGGTGAGCTCTATCCAATATCATTATTTGCGGGGTTTGACAACTGTCAATGATATCATTCGTGAGACTTGCGGAGCTATATGGAATTGCCTCCACAGCCTTGTACTTCCAGCGACATTGACCACAGAAAATTGGTTATCAAAAGAAAAAGATTTTGAAGAGTTATGGAACTTTACTCATTCCATTGGAGCCATTGATGGCAAACATATAGTTCTACAAGTATGTTGTTATTATATTCCTAAGTATAGAAAATCATTATATTCCAAATTGTTTCATAACTGATAATATTTCTACAGTGTCCAGACAATGCTGGTTCATCGTTCTATAATTACAAGGGCTGCCATAGCATTGTTCTATTAGCCATTTGTGATGCTAATTACAAATTCACATATGTTGATATTGGATCATTCGGACGCGGTAGTGACAGCACTGTCTTCAAAAATTCTTCTTTTGGACAAAAATTCATTGGACATGAGATGAATTTACCAAACCCATCACCAATATCAATAGAAGGACCAAACATACTATATTTTCTAGTAGGAGATGAAGCTTTTGCTTTAACAGAGTATATGCTTCGACCTTATCCTGGAAGAAACTTAACCCCAGAAATTTATAACTACCGTCTCAGTCGTGCTAGACGCGCTATAGAAAATACATTTGGTATATTAGCAAGTCAGTGGAAAATATTCAGGAGACCTATAGATAGCACAAGGGAAACTGCAACAAAAATTGTACAAGCTGCAGTTTGTTTACATAATTTCCTTAGAAGAGACGATACTGACACTGAATATATAACTCCTGACATGCTTGATCGTAATTCAGATGGTGCATGTATACCTGGATCGTGGCGAACATTAACAGATCAGTGGTCATTCCAAGATATAACTAGGGCAGGAACAAATACAAGTAGCCGTTCTGCTATTGCTATTCGAGATGAATTTTGTGCATATTTCAATGGGGAAGGAGCTGTACCTTGGCAATATGATAATTGTAATTAGTCTCAGCAATACATATTTAAATTGTTCAAAGCTAATTGTAAATTGTAAAATTGTAATTTATTTTATAAAATTGTACAGAGAACATATTTTTTGCATAAATAAACAAGTGATAAATCAGTAACTGTTTACTAATAATTTATTTGTATTCTTATCACATAAGAAATCACATGGTATTTTTATTACACTCATAATTATATTTTCTTGGCACTTTCTTAATATAACTGTCTGACTGTAATAGGCTGTCGCCTATTACAGTCAGACAGGAATCTATTTCTGTTACTGCAGGTGGTGAAGGTGGCGGTGGTAGAACAATTGCCTTTGAAGATGAAGCTATAGCCTCTGCCACTCTCAAATGACTCGCATAACATTTCATTTTATGCAGCAGCTGCAGACATCTTGCGTTTGGTTCTTTTGTTACTTTCAGGTGCATTGTTATCGTCAAATAAATCATTTGATGAATCCATCTCATGCATGGATTGATCACCTACTTCATGATTTGTTGTTTTTGTATTTTCACAATTTGTTGCTGTTTTTCTTGGACTCAAATGATTTCTCATGAATTCCATTGATTTGTAAGGAGCGCATTCCTCAACCTTACTTTTACGAGCTGAGCCACTAGGACACTTTTCGTTGTGTAACATAATTGTAAAAGAATCCACGAGAGATTTGAATTTCTTTTTGGCACCATCAGCTGTGAAACTACCTTTTATCGCAAGATACACCTCATCCCATAGTTTTTTAGTTGTTTTACTTCTTTCTTCTAATGGAAGGGTAAAATCCCATAAAGGTGGTCGATTATGAACTTCTAGAATTAGCTGTTCTTCTTGATCTAGCTTCTGCCTCACAGCATTGAATGATTTGTCCTTTGTTGTTTTAGTTTTTGTTCTTGTGATAGTTGGTCTGTTGAAAATGAATGGAAGTGCATCAGACCTCTATTTCTAAGAGATAAAATTAATTTACCAAAGAAGAATCTCTTTTAACTGCAAAAATAGCTACAGCTCGTGATCACATTGAGAGATCCAATCAAAGGATCAAAACATTTAAAATACTTGGATCAATTCTACCTTCTACGCTTATGCCACTTATTGAAGATATTTTTATAGTTATTTGCGGTACAGTCAACATGAGTGCACAAATTTTGAGTGATTCTAACTAACTAATAATTATAAATGTAGAATAATCAATTTACATGATAAAATAATAACATATGTACATCAGTGACATTTAATCAATTTTATTAATTGTAATTTTTATTTGTATACAAAATTGTACATGCTAATAAACTTACTTTTTAACAGATACTTTCAGTACAAACGTTTCTTATTATTTACGAGCACAGTCTTTGTTACTTATGATTATGTATCATTCGGTCAAATGTTAATACAAACAATTTTTAGTACGAATACATTTTAATTACTTTGGATATTATAGCCTACGCTGCTTAACATACTTCAATTTTATCACAATTGCCTTTGTCAAAACAAACCACATGCAACTTATATTTAAAATACACTTTTTTTAAAGCCATTAACATTTTAGCAATAAATACATTATCTCTTTATACTCTTAAATAAAACAGTTTTTTGTCGAATGATGCATAAATAACAAAATACGTTAAGTTCAAATTAAGCACAGCCATTCCCATTTGCACTTGACCGTAGTACTGATGGTTTTTTTTTTCATTATTATATTTTCACCATTCTGTACCAAACATTTCTTCATTTGACTATTAACAGTAGCACTGATATCTGCAGTTTTCCCCACTATTGGACATTTTATCTCCAATAAAGCCACTGGTTTCTTGTTCTTCATGAGTACTTCATCAGGTGAGTAAGCCAACCATGGGTTTAATTTCGATATTACCAATCCAACTTCAACAATTTCAGCATTGATAATGTTTCTAAAAGCATTGCGTGCTTCATCCTCCGTTACTCTAGCATGTTCTAGAATGTCAGACTTGAAATCCTTGGGTGCGTAAGTATTAATAAATTTTTTGGACCACTCATTGTCACTTCTGTTTGATTGTGTGTACGTATACAGTGCATAACAAATGGATCCTGCAATACGACTGTGCCTTTCTCGCATCCAATGTGTATATACATCCTTCGTTTTCTCACATACGTCCTGAAGATTTGCTGACAGCTGATTCAGTGTCGTAAGGCAACAATCGTTTACAACATCAACTCTCAAATTGCTGATGGTTTCCATCAATTCATTATATTGATACTCGAAGATTGCCTTAATAGTTTCTTTTTCAGCTTCTGTAATCTTGCTTGTCTCTTTGGAAACGATAGGCTCATGCCTTCCAACTCTGTAATACATAATCTTATATTGAAATCATGAATCATAATCGTAAACCGATAAAAAGATAATATATATGAACTTACACATGTTTTGCTAAAGCAGATGATGGTAGCTAACTACAAATCCAATTGAGATTCTGTAACTGTTATTTCACTGGGAGATTTTTTTTATGCTGTTTTTGTTGCTGTTGTAGTTGTTGTTGTTGAGGATTGCTGATTGGACTGTTATTCTTCAATTGCTACATGTTTTTCCTCGGATTCCTCTTCAACTACTTCCTTCTGACATTCCTCGATCGACTTAGCATTAATTAATTTGTGGTTCTTTACGCCTTCTGTAAAACAAGAGTGTTGCAAAAGTCGAGCTGGGTTATAATTATCCAAAGCTGTCTTGTGTACTTTCTTCCATTCGCACTTTTTATAAGTACAAGATAAAGTTTCCAGTGCATCACCTTTCCTGAAAATAATATTATTTATTACAAATCCTAATACAAATAAATATTAAATATATTCATCAAATATAGGTTACAAACTTACTGATAGCAGTACAATAGAGCAGCTATAATATGCTTGCACTTTTCGCCTAAGCCAGCTTTACAAGAACAAGAGCAATTTAAAATTTTACCATCACTTGACACTTGACCGTTAATCTCATGAGGATTATCTCTTAAATTGGACGTCTGTAAACAAACAGCTGTGAAAGTCATGGTATAACCATTTTGGAGCTGCTCGCTTTTTCCGCATTTAATAATGTGTCCCGCCTTATATACTCGCTCTCCCTCTATAAATTTACGCTGGGAAGGATTAGAACCAGCCCAATCGCAAATGCTCTTCATAGATATCATTAATTACGGCGAAAATCAAACACGCTTCATATAACCACTGCATAAGCTCGGGCTCTTATGCGCCATGTTGGATATCTATATATATCAACTCCGCCCCTGTGTCAAGTCCCAATAGTCCACGGAGAGAGCGGGAATCGAGCCGCCGGAAAAACTATAACATTCATACTTACACACACTCATTCACAGCTATATACAAAAATCATTTACACACTTATAATATAATGCGCATGCCTTGCCGCCGCTCGCCCTCTACTCCTACTCTCATTATAATTGCGCCGCTGTGCTTACCGCTCGGTCTATATAGATATAGGCGCGCTTTCCCCGCTTTCTTGCTGCTTGTCGCTGTTGCCTCTGGCTGTCTCGTGCCGCTGCTTTGAGCTCAGCTACCAGCTGTGCCTGATGCTTCCGCCGCCTCACGAACAAGTCGAACATTCTCCGGCTGCTGCTCCCGCAGACTTCTCTGTGAAATTTGGTAAATGTGAGAAACTAATTCTTACAAGAAATCCAACATGATGATGATACTAGTTGCAGCGATCAAAAAGATATTAAATATTGTTTTTATTACCAGTTATTCATGTACGTTGCATAGAATTCATCAAAACAAGAATATCAACAAAATTAGTGAATTAAGCGCATCTGAAAATTCATTCCTACATAGTACATTTATGTGTAAAATGGCACAATGACATTGTTGATGTGAAAAGTTTCAATATCAACTATATACCTTAACGCTTACGGCTACTAAAAGCATCGTAGTATTGATTTATACAAATCAATAAGATTTTTTATCAAATTCGAGTCTAAATTTTAATACCATTTTTTGCAATAGAACTTGATAAAACGCGATAACATCGATATAAGTTAATAAAATTCTATATAAAAAATCACAATTAAAAGCTATAGACTGAATCTTCTTACAAAAAAAAAACACTTTTGTGGTTCTCGATACAGTACCTCTGAAGCCTACTGCATCGGTCATCGTGACGCAAAAAGTTACGGAAATATTTTTACATCTAACTATTCCAACGCAGCGCCTCTAGAGGCTATTGCATAAACGAACACGATAGTTACTATCACGAATATATAAACTATTCCACGTATCTCGATGCAGCGCCTCTAAAACCTACTGCATCAATGATCAAAACGCGAACATTTAAAAAATCAAAATCACTTTTGCCATTTCCGACGCGGTGCTTCTAAAGCCTACTGCATCGGTCGATGCAAAAAGTTACGAAAATATTCTTACTTCTAACAGTCTCAACGCAGCGCCTCTGAAGCCTACTTCATCAATAATCATAACAAAAACAATTACAAAAAAAATCACTTTTGCGTTTCTCGATGCGGCGCCTCTGAAGCCTACTGCATCGGTCATCGCAACGCAAAAAGTTACGAAAATAGTCTTGCTTCTAACAATCCCAATGCAGCGCCTCTGAAGCCTACTGCATCAATGATCATAACGCAAACAATTACAAGAAAAATCACTTTTGCGGTTTTCGATGCAGCGCCTCTAAAGCCAACTGCTTGAATGCTAAAGCTATCGATTCTTTACAAACGATATCATTTCTTATCACCGGTATACCTATCACGTAAAGTAATTTATTGGTTAGATATGTCACAGCTTTGCAGCGAATGCCAATAAAATTGGGTTTACAGTTACTATTGGCAGCCAACTCCTAGAAATCGGGTATACCAGCAAACTTCACAGCCAAACTAATAGAATTGGGTCTACCTATAAACGATGGGCACATTGCCACAATCGGAAAATTATTGGACAACATATTCTTTTGCGACAAAAGCTATCGGTTCTTGGCACGCAATATCATCTTTAATTATCAGTATACGTATCGCCTGAAGTAATTTATTGGTTAGATATGTCACAGCTAACGCCAATAAAATTAGGTTTACTGTTACTATTGGTAGCCAATTCCTAAAAATCTGGTCAACGAGCCAACTTCATAGCCAAAGCCAATAGAATTGGGTCCAACGATGAAGTTGGTAGCCACATTGCCTTAACCAGAAAAGCAATGAACAGCATATTTTAACGCGATGAATGTTATAGATTCTTTGCATTCCATTCTATATTTTTGTAGGTTATACATACCGTGTAAGATTTCTGATTGGTAAGACATGTAACAGCTGCATAGCCAGCGCGAAAAAAACCGTTTTACGGTTCTACTGTCGAGGGATTTTTGTTTTATCATCTAGGTTTTCACGGTATTGAATTGTTCGGCTTGAGAATGTTGCATTTCGGGGTTACGTTAGACATGGATAAGTCGACTCGCGGCATTTGATCCGTAATTGTATATTTTATATAATGGACATTGATAACATCGAAAATTTTATGAGAAATACCGCGATATTGTCTAGAATTATTTTACTAGATATAAATCTGGAATTTTGACGAACAGCTTATGCGCATCGCGCTTTAATCGCATAGACATACTCATTATCGATAATCATCTAGAGTGTAAATGTTTAGTATATTATTCTCCACAGTTCAGTATACAATTGATGTTTCTAATAAATTTAAATTTATAATAATATTCTACGAATGAGTTCATTGTCCAATAAATATTAATCAATGAAGTTTTTTTAGTGATTTAAAGAATGAAGCTATGATTTAAAAATTTAATAGTTATCTATAAGGGTCACGTATTTTCTCAGCAATATTATTATTATACAAGTAAACTAAAATATTTAAGGAAATATTTATGGAACGTGTTCATTCCATATATTTTTGATAGAAATTTTTTAATCACAGCTGGAATTCTTGTTTTCGTCTCAACTTAAGATTTATTGATAAATTAGCAAAACGTATATTTTTTTATAAATTATTAAAGTTATGTGAATAATTACTTTCTCAGTAATAACAGTTGGAAATAGAAGATTAACCATATGACGTTTAATTTTGTAGTTAACATTTACATTTGATACTTCTTGCTGTATTTGTATCAATTAATAATGAAATTAATGAGCGATGATTAAAAAAATTTAAATAAATTTTTTCAGATTTTATTTATTTATTTATTTTCTATTTCCAATGTAATATAAGCAATAATATTCATATTAAATGTTATTACATGTAGTTTCAAGACGCCTTTTGAAATTCAAACTCATTTTGTGCGATCGAGATAGGGCTTGATTCGGTTGTCCCCCGGCTTTATCTTCTTCGTCCATATTTAATGAAAATACAATACAACGTGTAAATTTTTATTGCTCCATTTCAAAGAGTGTATTTTATGAGAATGCTAAATATTTCTGTTTGCCATTTTTTAAAGAGTGCGCGTATGTGACATGTATTAGGAATTGCATCTACAATAATTATAATTTCATCGACATACACTGACCGTTAATAGATACTTCAAACATTTGGAACATCCGCCATGACACCTTCCATAAGAAAAACATGCCAAATATTTCGAAGTACCGCTTAAGGAGGTTCTACCGGTAATAGATCCCACATTACGAATTGGACGAAAATTTACAGGGTTATAAATAATAGCCTAATAATGCCATAGTTAAAATTTTGTGTCGATTCATGAGCTCTGTAGGGAGAAAAAAATATTTTAATATTTCCAATTTTAACATTAACTGAGTCTTATGGGGAATCACTCCCTTATCGCAATATAAAAGGAACTAATATTACGATGATTTTGAAAAAATTTGTAAAGACTGAAAAATAAATAAAGAATAGATTTTAACTTGAAAAATAATTGATCATGGGTTCTAAGAGTCTCAAAAAATTAATTATCGTACAAAAAATAACGTTATTTTTTTTCCGGCGGACATGTGGCAACGTCGCACTCAGTCAAACTCACCTAACCTGTCCTATGTCTCCTCTCTCTCTCTTCTCGCGTGCGGGACGGCTGCTATTACTTCTGCTATCATCAGTCATGTGCATATTTAAGGTTACAAATCGCTTACAAATTAGTAAATGGTTCAAGGTATTTTTAACATTTGTGAATTTTTTTGTGGGTTAATAAAAACAAGCTTATAACTGAGAACCTGTTATTTTATTCAATCATCACAGTTACAAGCTTAGATTTATAAGCATTTGAACAAAATGCTCCATAATAAACTCTTCAGTGCAGTCAACATGTAATATATTATTGTATCAAATATAATTAAATCTGTTCTTTTGACAGTGTTTCTAAGAAATCACATAACTTTTTTAAAACTACTTTATTTTTCGTAACTTTAATATTGCCATCATCATTCGCTCCTAAAAGACTAACAACTAAAACCAATTTATTATCTTTGTAGGCGCCTACAATCATTTCATATGTAAAAATTATTAATGCCAGCATTAATAATTTTTTTTTCTAATACCAAGAGACGTACATTTATTCAGTGCTTGTAGTTTTTTTAATTCACAGGGCAACTTTTTATTAGCAGTTTCTTGCTCTATAATCGAGGGCCAATCTATACAGCAGTCTTTCAGCATCTTATGAGAAATATCACACTTTGATAAAACTTCTTTTAACATTCTCACATCAGCAATGGCATTGTGTGCTTCATTGATACTTATTCCTAACGTACGAGCAAGATTTTCAAGTTTGTTTTTCCCTTTTCCCTTTTCTGGATTGAACTTTCTAAGTATTGGTAACGTATCTGAAAAAACTTTTATCACAGATTCAAAATAACTAGTCATGTAAACTTTTTCTATAGCTAACATCAGTCTTGGACAGTCGAACTTCCAATTGTGAGCAACCAAGATACACTTTTTTTTGTAAACTGTATAAAAACTGATAAAATGACAACATAGCTTCGACCAACGTAAGAGTTATAACTGGTTGTTCGTGCAATTGCAAGTTTCCATTGGTATAACGCAGTCCATTAATAGCACTAGCATATTCATTTATGACTTGTGTAGGTTGAATATAGACAGAATATTCAAAATCCTCACATTGTGCTGCTATTTGCAAAATATCTGCAGTTTTAAGAAAACTACCAGTCTCGAGATCAAAAAACACAATAACTGGTTCTTCATCTTCAATGTTGGCTACCGGTAAACAGGTATCAACAGTTTTCAGAAGCTGTGAGTCAGTTTCATACGTTGTTCCTTCCAACAGTTCCTTTTTCTTTTTGAGAAGATCTTTTTTTTGCTTCAAAAATAAGCGTCTCCTTTTAAAACCAGTGGTTTGTGATTTAGCGTACCTTTTATTACTTTTGAGGTCTGTGTTACTACCATGCTTGTGCGTATGCTTGCCTGGAGATACATTCAATTTCTCAGCTAACTTGACAAGGAATAATTCACCATCATTTTTTTTATTTATAGCACAAGATACTCGGTAGTCACTGGAAGCTGACATACCATACATCCTTGATTTGGGTGCTTTACTGACTATCACTGTGTTCAGACTTTCATTTGGATTGCTCGATGCTCCTGCTGAATATTTATCTGCATTGGCTGCCAGTTGATCAAATAGTTTTGTCAGTGCTTCGAACAATATGGGGTCTATGAAAGCATCACCAATATTTTTGTGTTTATACTGTTGTGGATTTTCTGAGTACGAACACCATAACCACAATTCTCATGATTGTTGAATGCATGATTAGGGATATTCCTTACCGCTTTAGCTACAGAATCACTATCACCAACATTTTGAGAAATGCAATAATTAAAGCACTTTTGAAAATACTGAATCGCTGAAGTTTTCAGTTCTTTGTGGCTCTTTTGCAGTTTGTATAAAGCACTGACAACACCTTTACTTGTGTGGTTTTTGTCAGCTTGCTTTATAATCTCATAATCATGAGCATTTTTCAAAGCAGCAATAGAGCTGCTATCGTTATCTGCAATAATGATCCCAACATCAATATTGCATTCAGTCAAAATAGGATTGTTTTTGGTCAGCAGCACAGCAACGTGTGATTCCATAGCCTTAGCTGTGCCACTGAAGTTGCAACGACAATCATGATCTTTAACATCATGTCCCATGTCGCACATTTTGCATTTTCTGTTGAGGGTTACATAAGATATAACCTTCTTAGAAAATAGTCCTATAAGAGAAGCTGAACCGGAAAAACTGTTATAGGATCTACCGGTACCTCTGGTAAACCAACCCATGTCCATCGATCCAGCTACCCGTACTCTTTGTTCTGCACTAATAGAAATACATTCTGAGGAGATGGGAAGGTCTGGAAATATGAAGGTGTTTTGCAGATGTAATGGCCTGAAAGTTTGAAATTAAAATAATGAGTTGTACAATCATTTTATTGAATTGATATTCCATGCATGTTGATTACAAATTTTTAATTATAGTGCTAATATATAAATCTAAGTTTTGATCGAATAATTACAAAGTTAATCAGTTGTCGCATATGTCTCATTGAAAATAACAATAACAATTTTATGCTTCATTCATACATTATTAAAACTTATTTGCAAAAAAAAAAGTTTGTACAAAAGTGTTTGCATTTAATGTTCAATTTTACTCAAAACATAATCGCGTATTAGACAGATTGGCTGTCTATTCATAATATATGCAAATGCAATACAAAAATCATTACTCGATCCAACAAATTTGTAACTTTATCACACTTTTAGATTAATATATTTATCACTAAACAGCAGACAATTCACTCATTAGCACTTACAACAAGCGTTGTATTGTGCCAACATTATTGATCGTTAATTGTCTTTCCTCGGCAGCTGCTCTATTACAACTTTCTCGAGCCATTTCCTCCAAAATGTTGCTAACTTCTTTCTCATGTGTTTTAAAGGTTTTCCAATTGAATTCTGGTATGTTGAAGCCAGACAGGAACTTATTCAAGTGGGTATTGCCCGATCCTCCATTCAGCGTACCTAATAAAAATATAATACATGATAAACTATACATTTTTCAATAGATTTATACATAAATCTATAATCAAAACAAACGTACCTATAACAGCTTTCGTGTTTGTATCAAAGTGTATGTTTTGTCCGGCAGCCTCATGTTGTTTATCAGTGCACACACTTGAAATAACTGAGCACACACGACATTTAACATAAAATATCGAAGCCAACCCAACTCTCTTCTCTTCAGAAGTGTCCATTAAAGATAGAATTGAATCGCATTTCTTGCAGATTAGTTGTTCTGCCAATGTTTGTACATGAATAAGTCTGCGGCCTTTAATAGGATTGACAACTTTGCAATTTTTGAGGTTATCTGCTGCACATTTTCCCTTGAATGTCTTTCGGATATTTTTTTCTATTTTCGACCGTTGGCATCGCCTTTTGTAAACTTTGTCCGACACTAGTTTGCCTTTCCAATAAAACCTTTGCTGCTTTTCGCTCATTTTCTAAAATCGTGTACTCGCGTCACTCAAAATAAGAAGGTAAACATGGCTGCAGCAGAAGTCGGCGCGCGGCGTTGTCAGCTCCTACGAATAACACTACGCTAATCAAGCACAAGCTGTGACGTACACTGTTTTGACAACTTGTGTATCGGTAGAACCTCCTTAACGGCTAGTGTACAACTATAATTAATTAAAAAAGTATGTAACTGGAATTTTATGGGTTAATATTTCACCTGCATCTCCAATTGGCGATCTCGACCGATCTGATAAACTGGGCGATACAGCTCTTGGCGATTGCTTGTTTCGTTGGTTAAACCGCAAAGACAGAGTCGATGCTGAAGACTGAGGTGACGCGGGTGACTGGGGTGAAGTGGGCGAGCAGGGTAACCCACACAAATAGAGTCGTAGCTTAAAGAATTATCTTTTGGTAATATTAAAGGACTCTTTCAATGTAATTTTTATTTAATAATGACGTTAATTTTTTAATATATTTCTTGTATTTCACAGAAACTTATGTTTTTAGAAACAAAATAAAGTTAGTAAAAAAGATCAAAGGTTACCGCGATTTACGTAACTTTTTATCCTTATAGTGTAATGTTACTGAATTTGAGTTACCAATTGTTAAAATTATTATTAAAAAATAAGTATAAGTAAAAATTTTCATGCGTTAACTGGTCAATGAAAGCAGTCTTAAAAAAATTGTGTTTGTATGAACAGCCAATATGTACCAAAGTTATGTTTTTATTCGTACTTAAATTTCATTTAAAACTGCTTAATATGTTTAATGCTTCATTGCTTAGTTGATGCAACGACCCTTTAGAATATGTGTGAGTAGTACTTGGGAAAACACAGCAGCTGTGCTATATGCCGCCTTGCATCGCTTGTCATTTTGCGTATAAGGCACGATCCCTGACGCTCGCGTTCGCTACCTAACGTTTGTGTTAGTCATCTACTTAAAAACCGTTTTTGAGGATTTGTGCTTCATTATTACGTTTCAAAAAAACATTTGTCACGGTCAAAAGTTGTGTTTTGAAAATATCTACAACTTACACCTTTAACATTTTCATGTAAACGTACAGCTGCAAAGTTTATGGTAAATAATTGATTTTTCTGTAGACGAACGATTTTGGGCTGTTAACTCGAGTTATAAGCATTTACATGAGTTCATGTCGATAAAAGAATTGTATTTTTCAAAGATCTACAACGTTTTTCTCTAACTATTTTTTTGTAGAAGGATAAGGATTCGAGTAAAAGCCAAAAAACCATTTTTGGCGTTTTTTCGAAGTGACGGCATTCTGCGTATATGTGTGGGATTGAGGTGAAAAAAAATACAAGGTTCTAGTAGTGAGAGGAGTTTGCATACAAATTTTCAGCCTGATCAACTTAAGACTCTTAGAAATAATCGTGTAACACCTAAATTTTTATTCATCAATACACGTAAAAATCTAACGAATTATGCCCGCATTTGAAAACGACGTAGAGGTTCGAGATGAAAAAAAAAATAATTTTTTAGTTTGTGCAAGAGGAGACAGACATTTCAGCCCGATCGGTTGAAAATTGCATTAGATATCGCATCTTACATCTTTTTGGCTCACAAAACTATATGGTACTTGCGTACTGCGGTCGTGCCTAAATATTGATCATCAGACCCTCTTGAGCACATAAACTAGATGGTTTACTTAAACGAAATAAAGATAAGCTTTGAAAAAATTATGCATTTCAGTTTTATGCTATAGAATGTATTAAAGCGAGCTCATTTTCGTTCATACATCCAATTTAAAGTACTAGCTAAATCCAATGCGCGCTTCGTGCGCTTAATTTTCTTGAGGTTATAATTAGTTCAAAATCGCAACTACATATACACCAGATATTTGTTTTTTAACCAATGAAATCGCTTTATTAAATTAATTACCAGAGAGAATAACCGACTTGATTATCGAAATGTACCAACGATTACCATGCTGTTACTTTAATACAATTTTCCTTATGTTCCTCTACATAAGAAAGCCATTACCGAATGTTGTGAAGCTAAGATAATCATCAATTGTCTCGTGCAGTATGTATACGTCTGTGAGTCTGTCTAAACGTCCTCTAGGTTAGAGCACGCAACATGAACTGTTTAATCTTTAGTCATACTACAAACGTCCTACAAAGCCACCTTAGCAACTATCTCGAGATACCTTTTTAAAGCAATAAATTTTGATCAGGATTTTATTTGTTTAATTGTTTCACAAGACTACTGATAAATACTGAAATAAACAATGACTTTTCTCCTCGTAAGATTCTTGTTACAAAGCGAGAACACGAGAGATCATAAAATGCTCTCTTTGACAGCCGATCTTGAACAATAAGGCAAGCCAACGGGAGTAAGTAAGTCAGAAGGTGTAAAAGAGAAGCGCTGCTTGACGAATTGTGGCTATAGGAAGCCTACGTTTATAAGGAGGGGGGATTTTTTTCTAGAAAACAACATTTGTATCGAGGAATTATTCGTTTCTCAGACGTGTGAACCTATTGCGTATAATAAAGCAATTAACGGCGAAAATTCAATGGAATGGCAAAAAGCCATGGAGGAAGAGTTCGATTCTCTTATAGAAAATCAAACTTTGCAACCGGTTTAAGCTCCGCGTGACGTAACAATTTTAAAGAATAAATGGGTCAAAATAAAAGATGGAAAGGAAAATGATTCTAAGCGTTTTAAAGCCAGACTCGTAGTAAAGGGTTGTGCACAACGCCCAGGCATAGACTTCGATGAAACTTTCAGTCCCGTCGCACGCTATAACTTAATCAGAGCACTTTTGTCTGTAGCTGCTAGCGACAAAATGTTCCTGAAACAACTCGATGTAAGAGCAGCGTATTTTAACGGCGATTTGCATGAGACAATATACAGGGTGACCCAATTTAAACGGGCACCGCTCATAACTCGTCAGGGACAGCCACAATCGAAAAAATGGTAGAGACCAAAGTTGTAGGATATCGAAGGGGCAACCCGATGGTGACCTTGGATTTGACTTTGAACGCGTTTTTCAAGGTCATTTGAAGGTCAACTTTGGTTTTTTAAATAGGAACCCCATTCTTTTATTGCGGGAATGGAAAGAGCGGTAAATTTTACGTTCAGAATGGTATGTTCGGTTGCGGCACTGAAGGTCATCTCAATGTCCTGCAGCCAGAATGAAACCCCGCCTACGTAATTCCTCTAGCAACGCCAAATTAAAAAAAAGTGGTAGAGACCAAAGTTGTTGTATAGGGGGGGGGGGGGGAGAATTGTGACCTCGAATTTGAGCCAGTCCTACAAGGTCATTTCAAGGTCAAATTATTTTTTTTCAAACAGCACCCACTTTTTCGACTCCGGATCCTGAAAGCGTGTAAAATGTTGCACTTTAAACGAAGTAGTCAATTTAAAATAGAAGAAAAGATTTTAATCATTTAGCGTACCATTTCCTGAGTTTTGTCATCATTATAAAACTTGATGTCCAGGATCCACGACGAGGACGTAGCAGGGTGGATTTTCAGGTCCCATTTTGATCCGGCCGATGAAGGCAAGACGTGAAGACACCGGCCGATTAAGGCAAGAATCATAGCCCGGCCGATGAAGGCAAGACGTGAAGACACCGGCAGATGAAGGCAAGACCATGAAAAAATCACTTTATAAATAGAGTTTAAGCTTTACCTAATTAAGTGTTCAAAAATCCCTCGATGATGTCTAATACATAGTTGAATTCTTCGCTCAAAGCTTCCAACAGTCGACAGAAGCACATGCCTTGGTATGCCTCTGCAAGTATTAATGATTCTTTGCATCATATTTTCTCTAGTAGTAGGGGCGTTCGCATACACGCTGTTTTTCAAAAAGCCCCATAAATAAAAATCTGGGCTCGTGAGATCTGGGGATCGTGGAGGCCACTCAACATGATCTTCACCACGTCCAATACCTATCCATCTATTACGGTATGTTTGATTTAAAAAATCTCGAACATCTAAACTTCTATGCGCAGGTGCACCATCATGTTGAAGCCACATACGCATTCTGGTTTGTATATTAACATCTTCTAACAGATTTGGTAATTCATTTGTCAGAAAATGGAGGTATCTATCTCTGTTAACATTACCGTCAAAAAAGTAAGGCCCAATTAGATAGCCATTATCAATACCACACCATACTACAAGACTCCATTGATGTTGGTGATCGACTGCACGGGTCCAATGAGGATTTTCAATGGACCAATAGTGGGAATTGTGTCGGTTTAGTTGACCTGTATTATGGAAAGTGGCTTCATCGGAAAACATGACGTACCTGAAAAAATTACCTTGAAATGACCTTGTAGGACTGGCTCAAATTCGAGGTCACAATTCTCCCCCCCCCCCCCCTATACAACAACTTTGATCTCTACCACTTTTTTTTAATTTGGCGTTGCTAGAGGAATTACGTAGGCGGGGTTTCATTCTGGCTGCAGGACATTGAGATGACCTTCAGTGCCGCAACCGAACATACCATTCTGAACGTAAAATTTACCGCTTTTTCCATTCCCGCAATAAAAGAATGGGGTTCCTATTTAAAAAACCAAAGTTGACCTTCAAATGACCTTGAAAAATGCGTTCAAAGTCAAATCCAAGGTCACCATCGGGTTGCCCCTTCGATATCCTACAACTTTGGTCTCTACCATTTTTTCGATTGTGGCTGCCCCTGACGAGTTATGAGCGGTGCCCGTTTAAATTGGGTCACCCTGTATATGTATAAACCGGAAGGTTTTTCAAATAATAATAGAACTGAGGTATGCAAATTAAACAAAAGTTTGTACGGGCTGAAGCAAGCAGGAAAATGCTGGAACGAAAAATTTGTAAAGTCCCTTGAATCATTCGATTTGTATCAGACAAAAGTGGATCCATGCGTATTTGTAAGCCAAGATTCTAGAGACAAGTTAATATTAGCAATGTATGTTGACGATGTCATTGTTGCCTGTAAAAATGTAAAGCAAATTGATAATCTATTAAGTCTCGTACGATAAAACAATAATAATAAAAATAATTAAGAATCCCCAGTTCCATTGTCCTACGGATCATATCGATATAAAGTAGAACTTATAAAGTACAGCAGACGTCCTAACAAAAGCGTTACCAAAAGAAAGCTTCGAACGATTACGAAGAGATATAGACATCGTGTGCATCTTCTAAGTGGGAGTGTAAAGTGTAATAGAAGCTACACACAAGAGTTACTTTTGTTAGCGTCATCTAGGGCATATTAGTCCCCGCATGTACTAGTCGACGATCACCGCGGCAGATCCCGCACGCAGTGTACCCTTGCACATTTACTAACGTTAAATAAATAGTTTCATAGCCATACTGCATCGCTTATTCTTTATCCGCTTCTTAGCAATAAATAACAGAATCAATATCAATAGCACAGCATTATTTTATGAAATTAAAGGAATCATACTATCGAACGAAAAGGTTACTCAAACTTTTAATTTTTTGGCATTTGAAATATAAAATACCTACTGACGTATTTGTGAAGTTTAAGCTCCCGCATTCTCTAGTGTAGTTCTCAGTAAATGTGAAATGTATAAATTGTGAATATAATAAGTAGTGGTCTTGTCTTGGCTACTGCCGTTCTGGAACTGATGAGCGTCTGCGTCGGTCGGAATCTTCTTGCCTCAGTGCAATAAAAAGTCAGGTCTGAAAAGGGATCCGGCGTATACCTGGCAGTACCGCCCACTAGTCTGTACAGTACTATATATGTGCTAGTGTACTGTGTGTATGTTGATGCATATTATCGATGTATCCAACACCCTTCCTCAGCGATAATATGCACTTAATCCTGTGCTTTTAATCCGCTCTTTTCGGCAAAATATTTGATTTAATCTTATTGAGCGCCTTTGTAAACATGTCAGCAATAATTTCTTCAGTGGGGCAATATATCAATTCTATAATCTTTTTGTCCTCTAAATCTTTTATGAAATGATATTTGGTGTCTATGTGCTTTGTACGATTACGATTACTAAACTTTTTATTTTCAGTGAATTTCAAACAGCTTTGGTTGTCTTCAAAAATTGTGGTTTTAACTTCTTTATTATTTATGAATTCTTTAATTAATCTCTGCAACCATATGCTCTCTTGACAAGCTTCTGCCAATGAAACATACTATGCTTCTGTCGACGATGAAGCTATGCACGTTTGCTTTCTGCATGCCCAACTGGTTGTCGCGTTCATAAATTTGAATAGATAGCCGCTGTTTGACTTACGGTCAATTCGATTTTCCGCCCAATTTGCATCTGCATAGCCGATTAATTCTTTTTTCTTGCTGGCTCCGAGTACGAGCTCATAATCTTTCATGCCTTTTAAATACCTGGCTTTTTACCTCGGTCCAATCGACTGATCTAGGCTGCTTGTTCGACCGACTAAGTATAGTCACACTTACGCTAATATCTGGTCTTATATTTACAACTAGATACAACAATGCTCCAATTGATTGCTGGTATGATTCCTGGTTTTCCATTACTGGCTAAGCTTCTGTTAATTTTACATATCCTACATCTAGCGGTATATGCGATATTTTCGCGTCTTGTAAACCAAATCTTTATAAAATTTCTTGAATATACTTGGATTGTTCTGTACAATAAAATCCGTCGCTATTCTTTCGGACTTCAACGTCTCAATATTGTTGCAAAAATCCCAGGTCAGTCAACTTGAAATTCTTCTGCAAAAGTGCTGCAGTGCTGTTGATTACCGTGAGTTCTTTAGCAACTATTAAAATATCATCTACATGTATAATTGCATATTATACATGTAGTATTCTTCTCATCTCTCTTGATGTAAAAGCATGGATCAGCACTGCTCTGTAGAAAATTTTCGCTTTTAAAAACTGAATCCAGCTTTTTATTCCAGATATTTGCTGTTTGCTTCAATCAGTATAGTCATCTCTTTAATTTTCCTTCTTTTTTTAAATTCAATGTGCATTACTTCTGCATCTTATTTTCAAGTCTCCTCTTGTTTCATGTATGAATCTATATGCTTTTGATTCTTCGGAGTAACCTATAAATATGTACTTATTCGATTTTGCATCCAGTTTTCGTCGGAGCTCTTTCGGTACGTGTACATATGCTCTGCAGCCAGAAACGTGTAAATTTTGAACGTGAGGTTTTTTCTTGAAGCATAATTCATATGGAGTCTTGTTTGTCGCTCTTGTTGGCAGTCTATTTTGCAAAAAATTTGCAGTATTCACAGCTTCGGCACAAAACTTGACGTTCATGTTAGCGTCTAGCAGCATTTCGCCAATTCCATTAGAGATCTGTTCTTGCGCTCGGTGACTCCATTTTGCTGTGGGGAGTACGCGGCCGTATACTGTGCCTTGATTTCGTTTTCGGATAAAAAACTTTGTAGGCCTTTATTAACATACTCCCTTTCTCGATCGGACCGTGTGCATTTCGGAGTTTAGCCGAACTGCCTTTTTCCCATTTCAATGAATTGCTTAATTATAGGGCCTGCCTCATCCTTAGTCTTTAAGAAGTGTACCGCCGTATACCTGGATGATAATCAATGAGGGTCATACAATTCCTTTTCCCTCCCATGGGGCCGCAAACATCAGTATGGATTAGATCGAGGACGGCTTGCGGTTTATGACAGAATTCCTTCGGAAAAGGCTGGTACGTCATTTTCCACTGTGCGCAGCATATGCATACCTCTCGTCGCCCGCAATTCTGAATTTTTATGCCAGTCGCTAGATCCTTTTCGGATAAATCCTTAATTGCTCCAATATCTCGGTGTCCAAAACGTCTGTGCCATGTATGCTGGCAGTTTTTTCCGTGCTCGATTTTTATTGCCGCGCAGGATCTTTCGTCGGCTCTTTGTACCTGGTACAAATCCTCAACATCTGAGCCGCACGACGCGACAGCCTGAGTTTATTCGTCTTTTATTATTTTACAGACGCTGTCGCTGAAACTTACTCTGAATCCCTCCTGCGTGAGCTTTTTCACAGACATCAGATTAAACTCGAACTATGGTATTCTTCCCGTCGACGATGCACTTTATTGAGCCCGAGCCTCTTCCTCTAATTGTACTCGTTTTCTCCGCTTCGGCTAGGTTTACAACACCTATTTCTCACATAAATTTACTCGAGTTTGTCATGGCTCGTTGCTCCTGAATCGACAAACCATGTATCACTATGGTTTTTCTCAGCTTTCACACTAAACCGTGCATATTCTGTATTTTCTGTCAGCTGCTTCGTCAATACACTTTCTTTTACCATGAACAAGTTTATGAATTTGCCTTATTTTTCTTATTTTTTCAGGCTTTAAACTTTGTGCACTCTTGCTTTACATGGCCTACCTTTTTGCAGAAAAAACAAACTTTGACGTCTTGTCTGCCTTGATTTTGTCCACTGCTATTATTGTGCGTGGTTTTCATCGCTGTCTCACTTGCTGGTATATTATTCCTGGTGTCTTTTTACCCTTTGCGCCTCTTGTGCTCGTCGATCAATTTACTCTTGATGAACTGCGAGGTTATATCTTTTTCGGGACTGCTCACTAATGCCGTAACGAGCATATCATAGGACTCTGGAAGACTTCCTAGAAGCATGGTTGCCAATAAGCTATCATCTAACTCGGTCCCGAAAGCCGTTAACTGATCAACCGTGTTAGAAAAATTTGAAATATAGATCTCCATATTTCCTTCCTCACCAAGAACTGTACTTTAATAATAATACTTTAGATGTCAAAGTTGTCTTTTGGTGATGTTCCTTTAGCGAGTTCCAAGCCTGCTGTGCTGTTTCGGCTCTCCTTATGTTGATCGATTGGTCGTCTTCGACTGAAAGACCGATTCTCACCAGCGCCTTGTCATTATTTTTCTTTCATGGAGCTAATTTTGCGGTTTCTGCTTCAGCGGGCTTTTCTTCCGAGATCACTTTCCACACGCCTTCGTCGATTAGTATAAGCTCCATTTTGTAACTCCGAACGGCGTAATTTTCATAATATACCTGGTAATAATGGAAGTAACACCCCATGATTTCAATATTAGGAAAAACATTTCTAGCAGATGTTATCACGGGTCTTTCATAATCTATTCCTAACCTTGTCAGATTCTGAGCTTGTTCTGGAAATAGCTCTGTTAAAAATCGGAATATGGCTGTATACATAGCATTTAGCATTCTGTTATAGTCAGTACATATATTACTAGAAATCCCTATAGTAAAATCATAACAATTATTCAGAAAATTATACTTGCAAAGATAGTGTATAAATATGTGACGAAACACGAATCTCGCACATGTAAATACGTGTGAAGGCGACCGCAATAAACACGGCATATGCAGCGAGAGCGCGCGGGGCAGCCGGCGAGCTGCTCAGCGACGACGCGCTAGGTGGCGCGAGCGACGTACGCGGTGTGCCGTGAACGCACCCATACATATCCGCACCGCACGCCTTTATAAGGCGGACCGCGCGGGACGATGGGCAGTTCTACTCGAGCTCCACTCAAGGTAGCATCGTGTGTACACGTTACTACAGGGAACAGCGAAAGATAGATCTGCGCCGACGAAATCGTCTTGTGAGCACACGTGACGATTTGGTAGACGAACCGAAACCCAAAACTTCGAATTACCGAGCACACGTGGCAACCAGGAACATCCGAGCGACATAGAGCCTCGTCTATGTGAGCACACGTGACGATACCCGGTGCCACCGTAAAAATCCTAAAAGCCAGCCTTACGCCGACATCTCACGACTCGCTTTATCTCTGTGCGCACACAAGATAAAGAGAGAAACGAGACGAGCGACGAAGATTTGTCAAGCCGTTCGTACACGACTCCACAAATTGGAGGGATAACCTCAAAACCCCGTTGCACTATCCCGGCCGTTACTGTGCGCACACAGAGCGGTCGAGATCGTTGTTATGCGACACATTCAGATCGGTGTAGCCGTGCGTACACAAATCCACCGTACCGAATGAATTTCTAACCTCAAAATCCGCTACCGTACCGAAACACCGTAGCCGCGAAGACCGAATCATACCTGTAACGAAATCGCGTAGTATTCTTGTAAATTGTCAACAGCGTTAGTTTAAACAATTCTATTTGTAGAGGTGAAATATTTTTAACAAGACGCATAATTGATTTCTGTTTCAGCCGGGTTTTAACAACTGATTTCCAATTGCTATTCTTTACTTAAGAAATATATTTTGTTATTATTAAAAATATAAGAACAGACTCTTTTCTTGCCCCTTTCCCCTATCCAGATCCTGGAACCGACTGAATATCCAGTCTCCTGGGGAAAGTTAAACGGTTACAAATATTTAAAAGGTTCGATGGTGAATTTCTATATAGCGAACTTAATACGGATACCAATAGCTATTTTGACAATAACTTTTAATTGATGCGTTTAAAATTAGAATCTATAATATCTACGTGCTCTTTAGCCCATTTTCTACAAGACAAAACTTTTGTGCAAGTTAAACCTGTCATTTAGAAAAGCTATCTGCATAAATATAAAACGTTTGTTAAACGTGTAATCAAAGAGTTGTGCCCAGTATGACATATTTTATCTATTTCAGCTGTAACTATCATTAACAATAATAAAAAAATGTTGAAATATTTCAATAAATTTCTTTCTAAATTTGCCTTTTGAAATTAATAATGGTTCCGATTCAACGTCTTCTGCAATAGTCAATTCGCAGCATTAATACTCAGTGTTCGAGCTAGTCGCCGGCAGTATCTATCAGTATGATGCCTTATATGCATTGTATTCATGCAAAATGTTTAATTTATGGTGTAAATACTTATTTTATTATGTAAAAGCAGGCTAGCGTAACAATTTTTACTTGACTGTCTTTGCTAGCTGATCCACACCGAACCCCATGGCTCCGAGGGCAAAATTTATAGATGGGTATTTACATGAAAATTTAAACTACAGTACTCGAGATAAATACAAGGAAATATATTGTTTTAACAGCTTAAAACAAATTACCATGTTAAATTTTAGCCCTCTAAGTATGATATATTTTAATTGAAAGCAAAAAGAAAAATCGAAAAAAGTAATCGTACAGTTATTGAGAATTTGGTTTTGCTCTCAATTAAAAACTATCATACTTAGAGGACTGAAATTTCGCATGGTAGCTACTAAGCAATGATACTGATAAATTTCTTACGTGAATATCACGTGATAATCGCGTGAATATCGCGTAATTTATAATAAAATTTAGAAATATTATTAAAAGGTTAAAAATAATATTCATAAATTAAGAAAATGGATCATTAACAACGAATAAAGACCTAATTAAAAAAGAAAAACCGCTGCCAAGTCCTTGGCACTTAGCTTCCTTCTATTCCGCTTTTGGTTATTTTGTTTTAGTGTATTGTGCCAACACCATACTAGTAGCACCTACCTTTTTTCATGAGTGCGAGGTATCTAATACCGAAAAGGAACCTCCTTCGTAACAATACACCTATCCCATAAAAATCACATTGGTTTAACCTTTGTCCCTGGGTAACTAGCTAAGGGTGTATACGCACACCAAAAAGCAGACTGCACAAATAGGACCTGGAGCCTACCGAGGTGTACTCTTTCCTTGTGATTCTCTTAGAAGGAGAGAAAAACGAAAAAAGTCGAAAGGAAAGTGTGAGGTTCGCGGCGGGAAGATGGCTGACGCCGCAGGCAAAACAACACCGAAGAGCAGTACTAGGAGGAGAGGAAGGCCGAGAAAAGAAGAGATAGCGAGCACACAGACAAACCAGATGAGGAATTTCCCCGAGAAAGGAAGATGCAGGTTGGAGGTGGTCTTCGGAAGAGGCAAAGTACAGCGATCTCCGGTAAAGACGCAGGGAGATGGACAGACAAAAAACGAAAATACCAATGTAAGGGATGCAGAGGACAGGAAAGACAATGAACAAGTAGACGAATTGGAAAGTGATAACCACCAGGAGGACAGGGAAGCAGCACCTGCGGAAGCGGCAACAGGAACGACAGAGGACAAAGAAAAGGATTTGTACTTACCGACTCAGCAAAACGGAAAAGGAGAGGACAGCGGATCAACGGACGGAGGGGAGAAAAAGCTTGGGGAAGAAGTCAACAGAGGGCGCCAGAGATGCAGCACACGATGACAAGAGAGAAGATTCAACGGTATAAATAAGGTTAGCTAAGGAATTAGAATATAAGATAGAAAATGTAAACAATGTAAAGCTAGGGCTATGTAGGAAATGTAAAGCTAGAGACCAACAAAAATTGAAAATAAGTTGAAAGGGGTAGTAGAACGATTGAATACGAAAATTAAAAAGAACAGGGATCTGGGAAATGAATTGAAAAAAATGAAAAAATAAAGAGTTGAACTTAATAGAGAATGGAAAGAAAATATGCGAAAACTTGAGAAAGTAACAAGAGAGATGTTAGCTAGGAATACAAATTTAGAAAATGAGATTACAGAGGGAAGGAAAGAAGCAGAAAGAAAAGTACGAAAATTAGAGGCAAAGTTAGGGGAGTTAAAGAGAAAAATGTAGTTAATGATTCTAGGGGATCGAATAAAAGAAGTATGGCAGGGGAAATAGACGAAAGCGAGGGACAGGATACAGATGGAAAGAAGGTAGACGCACAATACACAGATGATTGCGAGGTAGAAGAGAGTCAGGAAGATGATAGTCGAGATGAAGGGGCACAAGGAAGGACGACAAGCAGAGAAATGCAGGAAGTATATGGAGAAAATAGGGAATATTTAGAGGAAATACCTGAAGTGTTAAAAGAACAGGAAGTAGAATGGAAAATTAGAGAAGGGAAAAGTAGAAATAACAACATTTTGATAAGCGGAGTTAGAGCAACGGGTAATGCAAAAAGGGAAATAAAAGAAATAATTAAAACAAACCTTGGAATGGATATTTATATAAATAGAGTAAACGCAATCCCAACCTAAAAGAATCTATTAAATCCCGTTAATCTATACAAAAATAACGTATGCATCCCATTAATTAATAGGATTTTATCCATTTAAAATCATTGTTTAAATAAGATTTAATAGATTCTTTTAGTTGGGGATAGGGCAAGGGATATTGTTAGGAGGACATAGATGCTGAAGGGATTAAACATTTGGATAGAGGACGATCTTACACGAAGAGAACGAGGGATACAAAAGTGGCTTGGAAACATTAAAGAAAGTGAAAGATAAAGAGGGCTGGAGGTTAGAATAGACCACATAAAGATTAAAGTAGATGGAAGATGGTATTTTTGGAATGAACGAAAAGGGCAATTAGTAAATAAGAAAGTACTTTTTCAGAAGGAAGTGACGAAATAAGGAAAAAGAAGAGTAAACGATTAAAGTAATAACGTAGAACATAGCGGGAATAAGTAAAATAAGGGAAGCGTGAGGCATTTTGGGAAGGCAAGATATAATAATGTTACAGGAAACTTGGCTGGAAAGAGAAAGGGAAGGATGATTATTAAAAACATTAGACCAAAGGTACCAATGGGAAGCTAAAGCAGCAGAAAGAGAAAGCAATAAAGAGAGGGTAAAAGGAGGGATATTGGTAGGAATAAAATAAGAACTGGCGGAAAATGTAGAAATAAGAGAATGGAATTACGGAATAAGTATACAAAACATTGACATAGGAGCGGGCGACATAATGAATCTGATAACTTGCTACAATAATATGGGCATGAGTAAAATAGGAAAGGACGTACAAGAGATAGTACAATAAGGAGATAATAGAGGGGAGAGAGCAGTGCTAACAGAAAACTTCAATGCCAGGATAGGGGAATTACAAGGGAAGGAGAACAATAAGGAGAAAACAAAAGGAAATCAAAAGACAAAACGTTAAATGCGGAGAGGAAAAAACTTCTGGAAATATGCGATGAAATAGGCTTAAAAATTAGAAACAAAATGACGAAAAGGGTTGAGGAAAGGAGGCTAACTTATACGGGGGAGGGGGCAGGATCGGTGATAGATCTAGTACTAGGATTAAAAACAGAAAAAGAAAGTATAATAGAAGAAATGGAGGTAATAAAAAAATAGAATTAGATCACCTACCGATAGCTGTCTTAATCAAAAGAAGGGAAAGGGTGGGAGGGACGACAGAGGAAGAGGAGCAAACATTAAACAAGTAACTCAAATGGAAAGGGAGAAGGGGAGCAGAATACAGGTAAATAATAGGAGAAAGATGAGAAGAGTCGGAATCAAAAAAAGGAAGTAGCCAGGAAAAATGGAATAACTTAAAAAAAGAAATAGAGGAGATAGCAGATACGTTAAATTTATGGGTAGATATTGAAGAAATAAGGAACAAATCTATAAAGAATACATAGGAAGTTAAAGAACAAAAAAAAAGATATTCAAATCATTAAAGAAATACACGAAAGAGGATAGGGATAAGACGGAACTGAAAAAAGAGAGAGAAATCCTAGGAAAAATAAGAAGGGAGAAAAAAAGACAGGAAATGGAAAAGGGGTGAGAGAAGGTAGAAAAATGCAAAAATATACAAGAATTTTGGGAGGCTGTCAGGAGATTTAGGCCAATAAAAAAAGGGGTAGGAAGGACGGATAATAGGGAATAAAGAAAGGGAAGATCACTTTAAGAAACTGTTAAGCAGGAAATAGAAGAAGGATCAGAAAAACAAACAGGATTAGAGAGAGAAGAGGTAGAGGAACTGAATAAAGAGATAATGCCATGGGACTAAAACAGGTAATAAGAGGGATGAAAAATAAAAATGCTCCAGGGGAAGATGGGATAACGACAGAGTTTTTAAAATGGCTGCTAATAAAGTAGATAGCAGAGCTAACAGATATAATAAATGATATATTAAAGGAAGGAAATTTATTGAATGGATGGGAGACAGCTAGGATTTGCTCAATATTCAAGGAAGGAAAAGAAGATGAGGTGACAAATTACAGGGGAGTGTCGTTACTGGACAAGGGATAGAAGGTTATGGCAAATATTATCGCAAGCAGGTTAAACAAATTGTTAGAATTACATGGGAAAATAAATGAAAGCCAGGCATAATTTAGAGGAAGGAGGGGAACGAGAGATCATATTTTTCACACAATAGTATAATAGGAAATAAGATGAAGAGAAAAGAAGAAAAATTGTGCGCTGCATTGATAGATTTTATATATTTTAAGACGGCATTTAATTCGGTGGATAGAGCTACTATGAGAAAAGGTAGGGAAAAAGGGAATCAGGGGAAAAATTTTAAATTTATTAAAGGGAATATATAGAGAGATAAAAAACGAAGTTATAGTAGGATGAGAGATAACGGAGAGCTTTAGGTCAGAAAAAAGGCAGAAGCAAGGCATAGAGGATCTGGAAGAAAAATGGGATAAGAGAAACGTAGGAGGGATGGTAATAGGTTGGGTAACAATTTTTTATCTCAAGTTTGCGAATAATGTGATTGCACTAGAGGACACAATGGAGGGACTACAAAGCATGTTAAATGATTTAGAGAGATACTGTAAAGGGAACAGCATAACACTAAATACAAAGAAAAGAAAAAGAATGTGTTTTAAGAAAGGAGGAAGAAGAAATCGGGGAGACAAATGGGTATATGAAGGAAAAGAACTAGAAATAGTGAAATAGACTATAAATATTTAGACCAGTGGATCACGTCGACGAACTCGTATGGGTTTCATCTAAAAAGATTAGCTAGGAAAGTAAGGAGAGCAACAAATAAGGTGTGGGGATTATGGAAAAGGGCAAAAAGAGGGAGTTTCAAAAGAAGAACTTAGCTGCTGGAGCCTATAGTGAAATCTAGCTGCTTGTATGAAGCAGAAATATGGGGATGGGGTAGGAGAGAAGAGATAGAGAAAGTGCAGAATAGATACATGAAGATAAGAATAAGACTAAATAATAATACACCGGGGTATATATGGAGAAGGGAAGCAGGATAGTACAGTCTAGAGATAGAGACTAGAACAAGAGCAAGCAAATACCCATTATGTACACTAGGGATGGGAGGGGCAAGATGACCAAGAATATGCCTAAAAGTAATAATAAAAATCCATTTAAGTGGAAAGAAGAGTTAGAGAGAGAGCAATGGAAAAGGTAGGGGATCATGGCCTGATCAGACTAATGTATGACTGCAATAATGGGGAAGACATAGTAGAAATAAAGGAAAGGCTAGAAAAAGTGATAAAGATAAAATTATAACAGGAAATCCAAAGAGACTGGAAAACAATAGAAAAGTCAAACTACTGTCCAGATTATAAAAACTAGAAAGAAGATTTAGGAAAAGAAAGATACTGGGAAAAAAGAAATAAGCGGCTTTGTAAAGGAACAATGGGCAAGACTGAGATGTGGGAACATAGGTAGGGAAAAATGCAAAGATTTTAAAAATAATAAATGTAAGGTATATAGAGAAAAAGAAGAAACATTGGGTCATATCTGGCTCTGTATTGAAGCAAGAAAAGAAATAGAGGAGGAATGAATAAAGGAAGTGAATGAAAAAAACTAACATCAGAGGAAGGAAAGAAAGTGAGGGAACTAGGGAAGATACTAACAGGAAAACAAAACAAAAAAATATGCATGTAGGCGAAAAGATGATGCGAGCGAGAGGGGGGAAAGGGTTAGGAAACGGATTGTACAGAAGATCGATTGAGGAAATAAAACATTAAGAAAAAGGGAGAAAAAGGTATTAAATTATAATAGAGTAATATCTCAAACGATATATACATGTATGTGTATTATAGACACATGTAAACACGCGTACGATTTAAGTGCGCAAGCGTGAGGTTCAACGGGTCGCTATCGCGACTTTACTTTTCGGAGCTCACGCGCTCTTGCTCGTCAGCCTCTGCCGACTACACACGCTCTTGCTGTTTTTGGTCTCATCCTCGTATAGACGACACCGTGTACTACTATAAACGAAGAAGAATTTGCTTAACTATAATAAAGTGGTGACTCTTGTTTTGATGGTGGAACCGGTGCATTTTTATTCATAGCCCTATTCTTATTAGGTTATGGGCCCAGAGTGCTTTTCTAATCACTGGTTAGTGTCATAGTTATTTGTTACTGCACAACAATTTTTTTTGAGTCCACGCTCTGCGTGAAGTTTGCAGTAAATTTTCTTGAGAAGACGCTACATACACTACCAAACAAAGATGGCGACAGATTTTTCCGGAAACCACTTAAATAAGTTTGACGGCACAAATTTCCAGGCTTGGAAATTCCAAGTAAAGGCTATTCTGGTCGCAAATGATATGTACGGCATGGTAAATGGAGCGATTGCTAAACCTGCAAATCTGGCTGATGACGCAGGTAAGAAGTGGATAAGAGACAACGCGAAGAGTATGTATATTCTATCGTCATCGATGTTACCATCCCAATTGGAGAATTACCTCACGTGTGAGACGGCAAAAGAAATGTGGGATAAAATGGCGATAATTTTTGAACAAAAATCAGCAACTAACAAGGCTTCGCTACTCCAAAAATTCTACACATGCCAAATGACGACGAGTGAGACAGTCGTGCAGTACATCACTAAGGTAACAAACATTGCTCATTCTTTGCGCGATTTGAACGAGCCCATCTCGGATGAAGGTGTCATCGCGAAGATTTTGGGAAGCCTGCCCGAAAAATACAATGCTTTTGTTACTGCCTGGGACAGCGTTGACTCGGCGAAGCAAAACATTATCACGCTCCAGGAGCGTCTAATTAAGGAGGAGCAAAAGCTTTCGGAGCAGGAAGATAAGGCTGGAGCATTTGTTGCTTTCAATAATTTTCGCGGTAACAAAATCGAGGAGAAATTCGTATCGTCGACGGGGTCAGGCGAGGGAGCAAGGTCATCGGCAAAATTTACATGTCATGCGTGTGGTAAGCCAGGCCATATCGCGAGGTATTGCAGAGCGAGGAAATCCAGAAGAGGCAAGTGGTCTGATAATAACAAAAACAAAGAGCATAGAGGAAACCAAGCAGCGGTAGCTTTTATATCCACAACACCGGACTCACAGGTGAAAACAAACATGCAAGAAGATCAGCAGCAAATATCGAGAATTCTTCGCTTCGATACAGACGATGTTTGGATCATGGACAGCGGTGCTTCTAGACATTTAAGTTATAGAAGAGACTGGTTCAAAAATTTTTCACCTTGTCACGGCGAAAGCATTATTCTCGGAGATAACGACGTCTGCAGCATAGAAGGCAAAGGAACCGTCGCGATAGAGTCTTTTGTAAATAGCACGTGGAAGAGTATTAATATCGAGAATGTACATTTCGTGCCACGGTTAAAGAAAAATTTGCTCTCGGTCGGTATATGCACATCGCGCGGCTATCAAGTAATCTTCGAAGACAACACAGTCACAGTCTCCAAGAAAGGGGAAATTTTCGCAGCTGGGATAAAGCAGTCTAACGAAATTTTTCGTATGCTTTTTAGAGTGTTTCCTGCCAGTGAGGCGAACGTGACTGACCTACAGATTTTGCACGAACGAGCAGGGCACGTAAATAAGAAGAGCCTATTAAAAATGATTAAAAATCAGCTGGTAGAAAAAGCCTATGTAGAAGGCGATCCATCACAGGCTTGCGAGGCGTGCTGTTTGGGAAAGGCTCATCGACTGCCGTTCGCTAGGGAGACAGACCCGCAGCCATGGAATCCGGGCGAATATATTTGCAGCGATATTTGCGGCCCCACGTCGACCACCTCCCTGGGAGGTTCAAGGTTTTTCTTATTATTTAGAGACTATGCATCGGCGTATAGACATGTATATTGTATAAAACATAAGTCTGACACGTACGAAAAATTTAAAGAATTTGAAAGACTGATATGTAATAAATTTAATTTTTCAATAAAGATACTACGTACAGACAATGGTGGAGAATTCTGCAATGAAAACATGCGTAGCTACATGAATAAAATCGGCATCAAGCATGAGACGACGGCGCCATACACTCCGGAGCAGAACGGGAAATCTGAACGGAACAACAGGACAATCGTTGAGAGCGCTCGGACGATGCTACTGCAGAGGAATTATCCAAAGTTCCTCTGGGCTGAAGCAGTTCAAACCGCCGTCTATCTCCTGAATATGACGCCTACGAGTAGAAACCCTAGCAAGTCACCCTACGAAATATGGACGGGAAAGAAACCCAGTCTTGAGCACCTTAGAGTGTTTGGATCGGCGTGTGTCGAGCATATACCAAAAAATACACAGGACGAAGCTAGATGCCACAGGTAAAAGGGTTGTCTTTATTGGATATCAGGGCGATTCGAAAAACTACCGGCTCTACGATCCTGTAACGAGGAGGATTTCGATTTCGAGAAATGTTATATTTCTTGAGAAAGAAAGCTTGAGTTTAACCGTCCAGGGCAAGGATACTATGCATGTTGTTTTTGATACGCAAAACGAGACTGAGCTGTCTCAAGACAGTGAAGACGACGGTGCTGTACCTGTACACGTTGAGTCGCAGCAAAAAGAAGAACCAGCCAAGCCGCAGCAGCAAGAAGCATCAGCCATGCCACAGCTCCAAGAAGAGCCGATCATCCCCGACCCTGCTGAGATTGAGGGGAAGGAAAATGAAAGTGAGCCTACCGTCGGCCGAATACTTCGAGACCGTAGTAGTCTAAGAAAGCCAAGATGGTTTTTAGCAGGTTTGTCAGCAGAGTTTTCAGAGCCGATTAACTTTCAGGATGCGGTTTCAGGTCCAGACGCGCATAAGTGGCAGGAAGCCATAAATGAAGAGCTACAAGCCCACCATACCAATGGCACTTGGAGGATCGTTGATAAACCTGAAGGATGTACCGTGATCGACTCCAAGTGGGTTTTCAAAAGGCAAGAGGCCAAGGCTGGGAAGCCATCAAGATTCAAAGCTAGGCTCTGCGCTCGTGGTTTTGGTCAACAGCATGGGGTAGACTACAACGAGACTTTCGCGCCTGTCGTAAGGTACGAGGCCATTAGGATAATGTTGGCACTGGCAACGCAGAAGGATTTTCACGTAGTCCAGTTTGACGTGAAAACTGCGTTCTTATATGGACACTTGAAAGAAGATGTATATATGAAAGTGCCGGAGGGAATAAGCGTAGATAATAAGAAAAACAGTGTATGTAAACTCGTAAAAGCGCTATACGGTCTCAAGCAAGCGTCGCGTTGCTGGAACGATACGTTCAAATCTTTTTTATCGAAATTAAATTTTAAAAATTCAAATGCCGAAAAATCGATTTTTTGTGGAATGATTGAAAATGACCAAGTGTATGTATTATTATTCGTTGACGACGGCCTCATTATGGCAAAAGAAAGAAAAACTGTGGATTTTGTAACTGTCACGTTGAAAGAAAAATTTAATGTAACGATTTGCGAGCCGGACATATTTGTTGGAATGAAAATTGATCGAGATAGAATGAATGGGAAAATGTTTCTTCATCAAACAGATTACGCTAGAAAAATTCTAGCCCGCTTTAATATGGAGGACGCCAACCCCATTGCAACTCCCTTAGAAAAGGGATTAGATCTGAGTATGATGCAGGAACATTCTCCGGGTGATGAAAATTGTCCGTATAGAGAACTCGTAGGTTCGTTGATGTATTTGGCGGTAGTAAGTCGACCGGACATTATGTATGCCGTAAACGTTCTTAGCCGATACTTAGATAAATACACTGCGACTCATTTCGGGGCAGCGAAACGAGTGTTGCGATACGTAAAGGCGACTGCTAATTTCGGTATTTTATATGAGAGAGATAGTGATTTCGATTTACAAGCTTATTGCGACTCAGATTTTGCAGGCGAAGCACAAACTAGAAAGTCCACCTCTGGGTAAAATTTGTAAAGGATCAGTCTCCTGGTGCGCACAAAGACAATCTACTGTGGCTTCAAGTAGCACAGAGGCGGAATATCTAGCTGCCAACTTAGCATGTAAGGAAGCAGTATGGTTGCGACAGCTGCTGTGTGATATTGGACATCCATGTGTTGGTCCCACATCTCTAAATATGGACAATCAAAGTGCAATGCACCTCGTAAGAAACCCTGTCTATCATAAAAGAACGAAACACATTGATGTCAAGTTTCACTATGTGAGAGAGAGGTATGAGAATGGAGAAATAGACTTAGCGTATGTTCCAACAGCAAAACAGTTGGCCGATATCTTAACGAAACCGTTGCCACGTGATAGGCACGAAGAACTATGTATGCTTATTGGACTAAATTTAAAGCCGTAAAACTATTCGCATAAGCAGTATGTAATTACGACAATAGGTTCTTTAAAAGTTTTTTTTTAACATAAACGAAATTGTATGGAAAAGAGATATTACTCATTAAGGGGAGGTATTAAATTATAATAGCGTAATATCTCAAACGATATATACATGTATGTGTATTATAGACACATGTAAACACGCGTACGAATTAAGTGCGCAAGCGTGAGGTTCAACGCGTCGCTATCGCGACTTTACTTTTCGGAGCTCACGCGCTCTTGCTCGTCAGCCTCTGCGGACTACACACGCTGTCGCTGTTTTTGGTCTCATCCTCGTATAGACGACACCGTGTACTACTATACACGAAGAGGAATTTGCTTAACTATAATAAATTGGTGACTCTTGTTTTGATGGTGGAACCGGTGCATTTTTATTCATAGCCCTATTCTTATTAAAAGGCACGGGTAGAGCGAAGAAGGATAAGAAAGAGGGGAAATATAAATGCATAAACAAGTAATGACAACAAAGAAAAAATGTAAAGCGGCGTAACTAATGTAAAAATGCGTAAATGTAAGAAAACTTTGTAAATATAGATTAAGAAAAAGAAAATATGATATAATATGTAACAAACTGTAACCTATTTTAACTGATTAAAACATCGTCAAAATTTTTCGCCCAATCGGTGCAAATCGGTTGTAATTGTGTTAATTGGTTCATATTCGGAAATTCCGGATCACAAAAACGTATTTATACTGATTAGTTTTTTTTATCGGGTCTAATTGGTTTTTTCAGCAGGAAAATTGATATACACACACCACGCGGGTAGGCCTGACACCCGTATGTGGCGCGTCCCCTGGGTGGCAGATGGGAGAGAGCTCGCTGTGGTATATACCTCGGAGGATAGAGCAGAAATAGAATATGCTCCGCTGAACAAATCAGATCGCCGCGTTTGCCGTGCGTGAAAAGAAGATCCTGGGTGGGGAGGCAAACTGAGGTTACGAGCCGAGCCTTTATTAAACGACACATGAACAAATTCACATCAATTCAAATCAATGAACAACACGATATACACATCAGTAAATACGTTTGCATAGTTAAATACAGTAGGATTGAATAATATCAAATGTTATTTTACATATAAAAAATCATTAAAGCCGTTTTTCTGGTGTACACAGATACATTGGTTTTGATTTAAATAGGCATTGAATTGATTAAGTGAATATCCCAATACTTATGTATTCTAATCCGGTTTAATCTATATTATTTTATCATTTTAAATCGATTTTAATGCCATTAATATATTACACACGCACTAGCCTTAATATAATCCCTTTCAAATGTAAAACGCAGGATTATGATATAGACTCGGAATCGATTCATTTTTTGTCCATCGATTTCATTTGCATATTTTTAGCAGGGAGTCATAGGATTTGCTGACGATATAGCAGTAGTGGTAGTAACGAAACATAAAGAAGAGTTGACAGACATAGCTGAAGAGTGAACCCGTATAATACACGAATGACTAACAGAGACGGGACTGGAACTAGGTAGTCACAAAACGGAAGTTATTCTTATTTCCAGTAGGAAAAAGATAGAGGAAATCACACTGACAGTAGATGGACATGAGATCGTTTCTCAACCAACCATCAAATACTTGGGCATCACTATCGATGCAAGACTAAGTTTTAAACAGCATCTGGAAATAGTCAGTGATAAAGCAGCGAAAGTTGGTGCTGTTCTATCACGATTGATGCCAAATGTAGGAGGGACAACTTAGAAGCGAAGGTTACTCGTAGCCAGTATGACCGCATTGATTATGCTATACGGAGCCCCGATGATTTTTTCTTTTTTAAGCGGCATTTGGACCTCAAAAGTTCATCGCTTTATCTATGCAAGCCTTCCACTTTATCTATCCAGCCATCTGTCCTATCTTGTGTCAACCCCACCCAAGATGCTGTCACGTCGTGTGATTTATTACATAAATTTATTCAAAACCTAAAAAGAATATAAACGTTGAAATTCAAACTCTCCCAAGAAGAATGCATTGCACGCACCGAACGGTTTCGACACACGGCCGAATGCAGGCCACTGACGAATCAGCATATCAGCAATTTGGCTGAAAGCAGGCCACTGACGAATCAGCACATCAGCAATTCGTGACGTCTTATGCGAGCGCTACTTTTTATGTATACAATTTCCGAAATGTTAAGTTTGTAAATACTATAAAAATTGCATTGTGAACGAAGATTTTAAAAAGCCTTGCATGTACTCAATTAAGCAGTTCGTATACAGACACGGGCTCCGTACGCGTCGTCCGACAATTGACGATATATCNTGTCACGTCGTGTGATTTATTACATAAATTTATTCAAAACCTAAAAAGAATATAAACGTTGAAATTCAAACTCTCCCAAGAAGAATGCATTGCACGCACCGAACAGTTTCGACACACGGCCGAATGCAGGCCACTGACGAATCAGCACATCAGCAATTCGTGACGTCTTATGCGAGCGCTACTTTTTATGTATACAATTTCCGAAATGTTAAGTTTGTAAATACTATAAAAATTGCATTGTGAACGAAGATTTTAAAAAGCCTTGCATGTACTCAATTGTCACGTCGTGTGATTTATTACATAAATT
>QLSS01000287.1:70247-89268 GCA_024372645.1 Trichomalopsis sarcophagae | reverse complement strand
TCATTTAATTGACTAACAGTGAGAGTGTTAGGCGCGAACTAATACCGTTTACAGCCTTGCCACTACACTTATCATTACGTCCGTGACTATTTATTTAAGAGTAGTCAGGACGTAACAATGCACTTCTCCGATCGACACCCACCCGTCTTATTTCTACTAGATCCGCTTTTACGTTGTCCTTCCATCTATGTCTGGGTCTACCTAGAGGTCGCGTTACCATCGGCCTGCCCTTCATGACACGCGCTGCCGTACGGTCGTCTCCCATTCTCGCTACGTGCCCTGCCCATCCCAATCTGTGTGATTTTATTATTCTGTTAATATTTGGTGACGCGTACAGATTGTGTAACTCACAATTGTGTAGTCTCCTCCATTTTCCGGTTTCCTTATCTCTCTTCGGCCCGTATATTTTTCGCAAGACTTTATTTTCAAATACCCTAAAACGTTTGTCCGCCTGCTTAGTGAGAGCCCACGTTTCGCACAAGTACAGAACCACCGGTAGTATTATTGTCCTGTATATTCTTATTTTAACGTTTCTAGACAGCAGCCTCGACTTAAGTAAATAACTCATGGCGTAGAAGCAAGCATTACCCGAATGGAGTCTCTTATTTATTTCGACATTAATCTTGTTTCTATCATTTATGGTCGTACCCAGATACCCGAATTCGCTAACCTTTTCAAAAGTAAAATTCCCAACTTTAAGATCTCCCTCCCCTCTGCAGATGCACTTCTAACCCTGTGTGGGGGCTCCCACCAACGACCACCGGAGACACCGCAGGAAGCAGCGCCTGATCGCCTGATGTCCTGACTTCTAGTGAGCAGACATTCCATCTGGCCACCGCCTCTCCCGCGGCGCCACCTCCGAGCCGCCACGATGGGTGGCGAACTGGCGACGCGGCGAGGCTCGAGCGCCGTTCTAATAAGAACGCTCTGAACCGCCCGACAGGCAACAGCGCTTCAGAGCAGAGAGAGCAGAGAGAGTATTTATAATTATCGCGTGTTAACTACGAATAAAGCTTTTACATTTCCGATTACGACGAGTCTACTTTTATTATCCTGACACCTTGATTCTGGCGAGGACTACGACATCTTCCTGGATCCAACTCCAAACCTGGATACTCCACCGCTTTTATGAGGATTTCCGCGTTTCTTGCTACCGTTTCCCTACAATCGCTTAGTATATCCAAATCATCTGCGTAGCCTAGTATCTGCGTTGTTCCATTAAGCGTTGAACCCAGCCAGCTAACCTGCATTGTTCTAATGACACTCTAACGTTAAATTGAACAGCACCGTAGAGAGCCCATCCCCTTGTTTTAAACCATCGCGTATCGTGAAGGGTTCTGATACATTACCGCCTACTCGGACCTTTCCCGTGCTTCCGTCCAGACATATTTGAATTAATCTCACGAGTTTTTTTGGTACACCGAGAAGTACTAGAATTTGATACATTTTGCTTCGCTTAATAGAGTCGTGCGATTTTTTAAAATCTATAATTAGTTGGTGTATGGTTTCGCAAAATTCCCACTTTTTCTCTAACAACTGTCTTATGGTAAACATTTCTGTTGCGCCGAAATCCGCACTGATAATCTCCTACTATATCTTCCGCGAATGGAGTGAGTCTAGCTTGTATTACGTTTAACAGAACTTTATAGCACGTTGCTAAAAGTGAGATACCCCTATAGTTATTGCAGTCTGTCTTATCCCCCTTTTTAAAAATCGGTATAATGATAGATTCCTTCCAATTTTCGAGTATTGTTTTATTTTTCCAGATGGCACATACTAGTTTATAGATTCCAAAAGTGAGCTCGTCGCCCCCATATTTGAGTAACTTGGTTGGTATAGAGTAATTTCCCGCGGCTTCGTTGTTTTTTAGTTTTTTAATCGCGGCCTCTACTTCTTGGTAGCTCGGTTCCTCCATGTAGAGTTCAGCAGTGTGAATTTCGTCCCCTAATTCTTCGCTATTTTCGTGCACGTTTAATAATTTATCGAAATAACTTTTCCACAGCGACAGTAATTCGTTATCATTTGTTGCGAGGTCCCCGTTTTCGTACTTCATCAATGCGCTCTACTCCTAAAACACTTTTTGATGGCGTTAATCCATATGTACATTTTGCGGGGCTTATTTTGCTTACTATTAGTTTCTATTCTCCTAATAAGTTTCTTTTGATACTCCCGCTTCTTATTTCTGTAGACCTCGTCCGTCTGTTTCCTTACGTTAGAATACTCTTCTACGGTCCTATCTAATTTAGCCTTTTTGCGCCTTTCAAACCAGAGTTCACACTCTTCGTCAAAACATGGTTTGCTCTTTGGCTTTTTCTATTTACCCAGTACTTTGTTCGCCCTATAAGCTATTCGGTTCGTCATTCCCCTCCGGCGATGTGTTTGTTTCTTCAAGTGCCTGAAACCTGTTATTAATTTCTATCTGGTACCTAATTCGTTCTGTTATATCTCATAGCTTCTTAAGTTCACTTACTATTTTGATTCGCTACTAATCTAGCTCTTAATTTGGCTACTACTAGGAAGTGGTCCGAGTCGCTATCTACCCCTCTATATGCCCTTACATTGAGAACGTTAGTATGACGTCTTTTTTCAATGAGGAAATGATCGATTTGGTTCTGTGATAAGATCTTTTTCCGCCGCGAAATTTATGACCCTGATACCGTTATCATTGTTGGCTTCGTGCAGGCTTTTCTTCCCTATAGTAGGCCTAAACATTTCCTCCCTACCTATTTTAGCATTGAAATCGCCTAATACTATTCTTGTGTCGTAAGACGCGAACTGGTCGATTACCTGCTCTAAAATTTCGTAATAGAGATCCTTAGCTTCTTCTTCTTTGTTCTCCGTAGGACAGTGTACATTAATAAATAATTTTAACCGAATGTATGATGCTTTTGCTTACGAGAAATCCGGTGCCTAGAGATCCCCCGCTGCCGGACCCATACAGGTACGTGAAGTTACCTGATGCTTGTACTCCGCCATCTTTCCACCGCGATTCCTGTATTGCTACCAAATCTAGACTGTACATATCAGCTTCCTTTACGAGTTCTTTAAACTCGCCTGCTCTGTAGAGACTACGAACATTCCAATTTCCGACCCTTAAGTCCCTTTTGGTTTGGTTTTGATTTTTTTGAGCCATGATAGTATGTTAAACTCATACGCATTGGATCCTGTTCCGATCGCAGGTGAGTCCACCGTTCTAGAGGTGATAACCCCCATACCTCTCTAGAACTAAGTATGAAAGCTTTCCGACTTTGACGAGGACAGTGTCAACTTGTCGTCGGACACACTATGGTACCGTTAAGACCAGGTGACAAATCATTCTACACATCTCCTTTCGGGGCAGTTGTCATCGATCCCGCATCCTCCTCGGCAGCAGGATTTTTGCCCATTTTTGTACTGTGTGATGAAAGAGATAGATTGAGAGATAAGAGACAATGTGAAGTGTTTTTTGTTGTGGTGCTTGCGTACTGTTGCTAGATGAATGCGTTCGACAGTGTGGGCTCATCACACCCACGCCTGTTCATATCGGCTGTCCGCGGCTGCTTATTCAATTTATTCGCACCTAACCTGTTTCTCAGGGGCTGTTCCTCTATCCGCAACCTGAGGACGCGCTGTGTAGTGGTGATAGGCACCCACCCGTCCGATATGGACGACAACGCCCAAGACCCGCTTCGGGTAGCAGCATTGTAACAGATACTGAGCCCCGATATGGGCAGACAAAATGAGGGTGAAATCGTATGCACGAAAGTTGACTACCGTGTATAGGCGAAGTGCACTAATAGTGGCGTCTGCTTACCATACGGTATCGGACGATGATGCCTGCATTATACCAGGCATGCCACCCATTGACCTTTTAGCGTTGGAAAGAAAGGACGCATTTAAAGCTAGGAGACGATCGAATGACAAAAGCTAGAAGGAGATCTGGGATGCCGCAAGAAAGAAGACGATGGCTGAATGGCAAACAAGATGGGATGCTAGTGGCAAGGTGCGATGGACTCATCGCCTTATACCAAGGATAGAAGACTGGATCGGAAGAAGACATGGGGAAGTTACCTTACGTAGTTTTTGACCGGCCATGGATGTTTTTGGACGTACCTGCATCGGTTTAAACTAGACGACCATCTGAACTGCCCAATTTGTTTGGATACAACAGAGGATGTTGAGCACGTCTTTTGTGAGTGCTCGTGATATCATCAGGAGCGAGAAAAACTTGAGAGTTATCTTAAGATCAGAGTAACTCCTGGCCGTAAGAGGGATGGATTTAATCGGTGGGAATCCGACACACGGCTGACATTGAGGATGGGGCTGTTTCGAAGACTTCATAAACAAGGTCATGCTATGGTCTTTCTAAGATTTCCCTGTTTAAAATATTTACATCAAATTTTATGTAAAGATTTTGAACGTTTACATGTAAAGTTTCACGAACATCAACAAAATTGTAAGATCAATGTGTAAAATTTTACGTGAAACTTTATGTAAAGTTTTATAATTTAATTCATGCATGTGAAATTTTACATGTAAAAGTTGAAAATCTTTACATCAAATTTGATGTAAAATTTGATGTAAAATTTGATGTAAATATTTTTAACAGGGTTTCCCTGTTAATATATATTGTTAATATGTAATACCTTTTTCTCAAAGAGAGGAAAAAAATACACACAGACAAAACCATGAATGTTCTCAAAATATACCGAACCTTAGTTAGCGAACTCGCTAATAATTATAACTATAAGGTTTAACAGAACTAGAAATTTTCAGTTATACAGGGTATACAGGGTGAGAGACAAAAAATTTGAATTCTGATATCTTTTAAACTAAACGATTTTGTAAGCTGCAAAAAAACTGAAATGTTTTCAAAATTTCAACTCAATTAAAGCCTTTTTACTTCTGTAATCGTACAACGTAGAAATCCTGCTAAAAAATGTTAATAGAAGTCGATACAAAATCCTATAGATTTTTATCAACTTCTATTAAGATTTTTTAGAAGAGAAACCTATTTTTTTAGTTTTCGATTTTTATCTCGAAAACCAGTCGGCAAATGGTTAAAAATTATTACTGCAAATCGATATTATTGTTTTTTATTGTCATAAATTTTTCAAAACGTTTGACCATTTAGTTTTAGAGATATGATTTTTTTTTTTTGAAAAATCACCTTTTTTATTATAAAAATTGAACACAAGGATCAATCTGAAGAATCTTACGAGAAAAATAGGCAATTTTATGCTCTTTTAGATACACTATTGTTGAATGCATTGTATTAATTGATTTATTTTAAGACCATAGGCAAACATGTTGCCTGTACATAGGTATGGTATACAGTAATTAACTAAATAAAACAGAAAAAGGAAAAAAACTTAAAAACTAAAAACTATAACTAATATTTTTATACTATTTTGTTGGAGTTTTAGTTAAAACTTAGTTTTAGTATTTTGAAATATTCAGTTCTTGTTTTATTGTAGCTGGGAAAACCCAAGAACAGAGCCGTGCTGAGTCCGTCGCCGAACTCGGCAGCATCTGCTGATTTTATAGTTATAAGCTTCTGTTTGTGCCTACGAAAAGTACGTGCGACAAACACAGCAATTAGGGATTAAGAAGGAGCGCCCACTTCGCTAAGTGCGCGCTCTTTATGATACCCAGATGAGCGGCGGGGGCTATGAAAGGTCCGTCCGCTCACGCTTCGACCGCGTCGTCGCATACTTGGATATTGGTAGCGTCCCTCTTGCGATCAGCCGTAAGACCGCGTCACCGAGGTATTGGAATACCCTCAGCGGAGGAAAGCAGTTAGTTCTAACCGAATCGAGCAAGCGAGCAGTTGTCCAGTAGAACGCTTCACTGACATCTGACTACGCTGCCATACTTGTATTAATTTCTTGTTCTTTTTGTATTAATAAATATATTTAGAGTGAGAAGCTATACCCTGCTTGATCATTTATTTTCAACATATTTATTTTTGTTTCTCTTAACAAAAGTTAAACCATATCTAATTTCTTTCATACTGTTAGATTTTTTATGAAACCCTTTAATTTATTTTTAATTGTATTTTGAGATCATTAGATGATAAGTTGTAGATTGTTATAGCCATGTAGTAGCTGCTTTTTTTACTTATAGTTTTATTAATTTTTGGCAATGATATACTCTTATTCCTAGTAGTTTTCGTATTTTTACTATAAATATCACTTAATTTTCTATAATGTTATGTTATTACTTCAATTTAGAACAATTGCCTAACTGTTAGGGGGGAATTTTGCGTTTCAAAATGATTTCTGTTAATAATTTTTAATAATTTCTTTTCTACTCTGTAGAATGAATAAGTAGGAGAGTAGGGTCGAGATGACGCCACTGTACGCGGGAGCTCCGATCCGTAGGCAAAGTTCTCTGAATTGTGTACAGTTGGGAGGGGAGTAAGGAAAGCGAGCGAGCGTGCTCGTGTTTTAAGTAGAGAAGCAAACGCGCAAGAAGAAGCACATATCAGGCACGTGAAGGTGAAAAAAAAATCTGACTACGAGATCGAGACACATTAGAAAAGTGCGAGCACGGATTCGAGAAGACGAAGTGGTCATCACACACTATCCCATCCTTATTCAAAGGTACTTGTAAATTTTCGCGGTGTATTTCTTGATTCGTATATTCAGTTCGATTGATTCAAAAGTAACAGAACTCCACAAGTTCTTATTCAAATAATCATCAATGAAGGCGGGATTCCACATATCCTCGGCCGTGAATTCTTGACGTGGGTTGTAATCATAATCAATACTTAATGTAATATTATAAAATTGTTCAAGGTCATGTTGTATCAAACTACTATGGTAAGAATTTAATTACGATAACTATTTTTTCTGTATTTTCTTCAATGTATGTACATGTAGGCCTTTAAAAAGGGAACGACTCTGCTTTTTTTGAACTTCATAATAAAAAATAATTGTTATTACAAAAATTCAACTTATAAAATACATGTTATTATTTCTTCTCTTTAGACTTTCTTTGTTTTTAAACGGGATTATTTTTCCTGCATAATTCTCGATTCTTGAGATTAAAAATTTAATCGAGAGTCCTTGTCTTTAAATCCAAAGGAATTAATTATTCTTGAATTTCCTAGGTGTTTGTTCTCACCAATCATTTTTGGACATCAAAAGCCTGGGGACGCGACGAAACAACTCCTTGTATCGAGTACATGCAATTGTTATACGCCCCACCTCAGGCAATCATTCCGTAATTGACTAGGCCCTGGAAGAATGCATGGTAGATCATCATTAAGGTTTTTCTAATCATTATATTTTTAATTTCTGCAAAGACGAAGATTAGATATCTTGTTATTTTACAATATAATCAATGTGAATATGCCATTTCATATTATAATCAAAATGTATAGTCCTTAATATTTATGGTTTTCAACCCTAGTTATTATGTTCCCACCAATATTAATATTTATATCCTCTGGTACACTATCATAGTAGCTTCCATAGGTTATATATACTGTTTTATTTACATTTAGCGATAGTTTATTTAACTTTAGCCATTTGGCGACTTTGCTAAGATAAACATTCATTTTGTCCTGTGCTACAGACCAAGATATCACTCGAGATGATGACTGTGTCGTCAGCGTAAGACATTATAGAATCTTTTGGCATATCTATCAGTAGGTCGTTTACATATAAGATAAAAAATAAAGGACCTAGTATGGTTCCTTGCGGTACCCCTATGGATACATTTTTGTACTCACTTTTAAAATTATTAATTTTAACGCATTGTTTCCCATCTGTTAGATAGCTAGTTAAAAATTTTAAGGCACATCCTCTTATTCCATATCGTTCTAACGTATCCAATAATATTCTGTGGTCAACAGTATCGAAAGCTTTAGCTAGGTCTAGAAATGTCGTTATTATCGGTTTACTTTTGTCTAGGCTCTTGTATATAATAATCCGCAAAGCAATCAAGTGCATCGGTTGCTCCTCTGCCTCTGACAAAACCAAATTGTTTTTCTGATATTATATCATGCTCTATTATAAAATTGAACAGTCTGTTATATATGAGTTTCTCAAATATTTTCGCCAAATTCGAAATTAGTGATATTGGTCTATAGTTTGCAATACATGTGCTATCACCAGACTCGTAAATTTGTACTATATCAGCTCGTTTGAGAGCATCTGTCTAAATCGATTGCTGTATACTTATGTTAAAGATATGTTCCAAGGGATCTGCCAGAAACTTAGCAATGCACTTGATTGTACTTGCATTGATATTATCAACCCCACCAATTTTTTGTTTTTTCATTTCGTTTATTATGCCATGAATTTCACTGATATTGGTTGGCTGTATAAATAATTGACTCGCTATTCCTTGCTGACAGTTTTAGCTGATCATCGCCATTTATTATTGATTTGATTACTTAAATCTATTCCAATTCTCCTGAAATAGTTATTCATTTCATTCGCTATAATTGACTTGTTTACAATTTTTTGGTTATTCACCACTGTACAATCAGGCGATTTCATTTGTTTGCTACTTTTGCCCACTTAACTGTTTATGATGTTCCATAGCTGTCTTGGATTATCACCACTTTCTATAATTAATATAATTTTCTCTCATGTCTTTCTCAATCTGTACTTTAAGCTGATCGATACTTATTATTATCGGATAGTAATCATTAAAGGGAGTACATAGTTTAAATGATATAAATCATATCATTAAGAAATAAAGCAAAAATATTTTTTCAAAAATCGTAAAACGGCTATAATATGGCCATAAAATGATCAGAATATAAAAAAAAAATTTCTTGAATTCAGAATTAGAAAACATATATGCATGTCAAATTTTATTACGATCGATCACGTGGTTTTAAAATTATGACGATATACGTACACTGTGCGTGAATTGATCCACGGTATTATTACTGTCGCCATGACTGTCGTTATGACAGCTACATGAAAACTCCTCCTTTGTTGAAAATGGCAACGTGGTTTTTTTGTGACGGTCAGATTCGGTAGCAATACCATGGATCAATTCACGCGCATTGTACATTCACACACAGCCATCCGCACAGACATTTTCTAAAAACGCATGATTCGTACTCCAAACACCTCCAAAGTCCAAATACGTTTCTGCAAAGTTTCAGCGAAACTGAAAATTTTACTATTACAAAGCTTCCTCTTAGGAGGAAGCAAAAATAGACTATAAAGCCGGAACGCGAAACCAAACGTTTCACTTATATCTCTGCATTTCAGTCTGGCGGGATGTTCAGACATCTCGATCCCGTTTCAGCATATATGTACGACAGTGCTATAGATATAGTAATCCGATTTAATTTATAACTGTTCCTCGCTCTCACATTCCTTTTTACGTGTGATAGCCCTTATAAACAATATCTGGCGCGAAATATTCGTATCAGCAAAAACATACTTCATAGATCATAGAAAGTATTAATTATAAATTATTTTTTTATTTTATTTACTCTATTTTATATCTTTTGTGCAACCGAAAATTCTAATAATATAAAAATAAGTTTCCAAATTTTAACTACATAAACATGGATTCAATAGATGAATCGTATTTCAAGACAAAATATTATCAGTATAAAATTCGTATTAAAAAGTGGGAAAGTAATTTTATAAATAAATATGGACGTAAACCAAATAAAGTATGTCAGAGCTTAAAAAATATACGTAAAACTTAAATATTAATTTATGTTAATAATAATAATTTTTATTCTAGAATGACATAAAAGTAGCAGATAGTACTATCCGTGAGGCTTATAAAATTTACTGGGAATTCAAAATTAAAACATTAGAGAATGGGTCGCAGGAAGCTACTACTACTTATGATAATATGAAAGAAAGTACTCCAGTTGAAAACAGTCATTTTGATTTAGTTTTGAGTAAAGAAAATCAAGTTTATCATCGTACAGAGCTATCACCTATTCTCAATTCTATTGACCCAGAAAATACTTTTTCATCGAATATCTATACATCTGATGTAGAAAGTTATACGCCTTTTTTTGAAAATAAAAGTAATATCAAACAAGCATGGGATCATCATTTAAATGCAGAAAAAAATAATTGTAAACAAAATGAATCTAAATTTGCAAGTAACTCATCTTTTCAACTATCACAAGAAAGGTTCAAATCACTTAATTTTTCAAAACGTAATCCTAGAAAGTTAGCTATTCATTCAAAATTAGATGACAATACAGAAAATTCTAACAAGAATTTCAAGGAAATAAATCTTTACAGTAAAAATAGTGATGAAAGTATAAAAACTGATACTTTCAAAATAGCAGAATGGACAAAACCCAATTTAAAGATAATTTCTCTGAAAAGTAATGTAACCTCCAAATCAAGTAATACTTTGCAGCAGTTAATACTTAGATCTTCAAATGATTCACCAACAAATAGTAGGTTATTAAGTAAAAGTTGGTTAGATAGATGTACTGAACCTAGTATTGATAAAACTTTGGCTACAAAAGTAGAAGAACCAAAGGAAGAGGATAGCTGTATGCTGTATAGTTCAACAAATTCTGATGACGATTATGTTTTTAATAGTGATTCCAAAGATCACAGTAATAAACGTGTGAGAAATCACAACAATCTCTTCGGTGATGAATATGTCCAAAATGTGAAAAAAATATGTTGTGAAAATAATTTATGTAGTTCTAATGATATGAAGAATTTGGGAAAAAAATTGCATGATTCACATGAACATAATAAATTTATAACAGATTCTTATAATTTTATAAAAGTGACAGATTATACCAGTGATACAAGTATTATTAAATCTAATAACAAAGTGAATGAAAATATTACATTTAATGACAGTCAATATACATCTGAAAATTCGTCTACTGTATCCATGACAGAAATTATTGGTTCAAACCAATTTCAGTTCGACAGGAAAAGTAGAATAGACAGTAAGAAACTGCTAAATATAAATAATACTAATAGTAAAGAATATTCAGATACTTTTCCACAGATGCCTATAACAGATATTTCAGAAGTCATTAAACCATCGATTATCTTAACTAAGAGTAATCACATGATTGAAGATGCATTAGTAAGAAATAATAGCGCTAAAGAATTAAATACAAATTTTCTTAGAATCAACTTAAAAAAAAAAGTTTTTGTTCGAGGAAAAAAATCCTTTAATTTCTCTACCTATAAAAAAACACAATGGAAGAAAAAAAAAGAAAAGGCAGATATTAATGCTGGCAATTTAGATTTCTTAGATTCGATTGATAAAAATAATACATTTTTATGTTTCAAGTGTGGAAAAATGGGTCATTTAGCAAGACGATGTAAAAATTCAAAAGATTCCGGTCTTCTGGCAATTGATGATCATGAGGAAATGCCTGATATATCACAATTACGGGATGTTAAAGATACAACAAAACTGACTGGTACCACAGAAAGTAAATTTAGCATCAATGTATGTTTACTTCAAAAGTTTAATTTACAATTTTCCTCTGATTTTTAAAATATTTCTTTATTTAGTTATGTTAAACCTTACATAATCTTCTTAAATTTTTTTTTTTTGTTAAAAGTAGATACATACTTTTAGTAGATAATTTTATTACCCTGGCAAAAACTTAGCCATAAGAATGGCTAGTGTGTGGAGTGTGATGGCCAAATTTTCTCAGTAGTGGATACTGTAAAAATTGGCCAAGAGTTGGCAGGAATCTTTTGATGAAACTGCTACTGAAAATAGATCGCTAGTATGTATTCAAATACAAGTCTAGTATGACCCTACATCTACAGACAACACAAATTCTAACCTACACACGATTGTTTAATTTTCTAATTTCTCGATGTAAAGTGGGTTAATTGTTGATCTATTCTTTTTCATTATTATGACATTGTGAATGTGTTATTTGTACTGTAAATGAAAATTATTTGACATTTTTTACTATTTAAAATTTCATCAATTGTTGGCCAACCACAACTGAGAAGAAAAGTAATAGGTGTGTTAGCCAACCAATACTGAAACTGTTGGCCAAACACTCAAGAGTTGGCCAAGTGATGGCTATAACTATTGGGAAACAGTTTTACCAGGAATATTCTAATTTATAGTTATGTATTGGAACTAGTGTGTAGCATATATGGAAATATATAGGAATAATCTATAAACTGGATGGTATCACTATCAAATTTTTTAATTATTAGTTTATCAAGATGAATTTTTTAATACTAGTTAAATCCAATGTGCTCCTAATTTACTTAAGTTGAGAAATTTAAAATCTTAATCTTAATCTCTAAAATCTACCTACCCCTCACTTTGCGAGTTTCTGTTTTTGGCACAGCAAAGGAAGGCGAGCAAATGTGAGAATTATATCAAACACATAATCTCTCAAACCGACCTACCCCTTGCACTGCGAGTTTCCGTACTTGGCACAGCGTAAGAAGGCAAGCAAGTGCGAGGATTATACAAAAAACATAAACTCTCAAAAATGCATGTATATTTTTTTCAGCAAAGAACAGAGATTATAAGTTTATATTTATAAATAAATAAAACTCATAAGTACGTTTCCTTGTTATTCAGGAGCACTGAAAATTATACTTTTGCGGAATATTTTCTATACATTTTTAATGTATGTATTTATATATTTACATGGAACAATGAGGTAGAGGTGTTTGAGTTATAATAGCAAAACACGCTTCTGCAGACATTCGTTAGATGCTCACTATTTATAACCTTCATCATTTCATTTTTCCCGTAATAATCGATGGATACGGCAATGAGCATTGTAGTATATTATGACACTGTTGTGGGAGATGGTTTTCTACTTTGCTTGAGGTTTTTCGCACGAGTGAAGCGAGAAAGATAGAAAAACACCTCCCACAACAGTCTCATACGATATTTTATAGCATGACAACCTCAAAATGACAATAAAGTTGACATTTTGAGGTTAGCGTGCTATAAAAAGTTTTATTTTGAATTTTACTTACGTTGTTCTCGCTCACCTTCCTCACTTTGACAACGTATGCAAACTCGCAGTGCGCAGTGTAGGTAAGCTTTGATAGTGACCTCGCTACGTAGGGCGGGTAAATTAGAGGGCCTATGCTCTAGATATTTTTTAGTCAGTCGTGACTACCTTCCTCCAATGTGCCAATGATAAATATTTTCCTTCTCTCGCCTTTATCCGCTGTACCGAGTACGTAAACTTGCAGTGCGAGGGGTAGGTGGGTTTGAATGTTTATGTTTTTTATATAATCCTCGCACTTGCTTGCCTTCCTCCGATGAGCCCCGTATTTTATTGTGAAACTTGCTGCGCATGGGGTAAGTAAGTTTGGAAGCTTTGGTTTTAGATTTTTTTCTCGCTCTTGCTCGCCTTCCTTCGATATGCCAAAGTGTAGCTAATAGGTCAATGCATTTTAGTTTTAGATTTATCTCCCGCCTCACTTCCCGAATTGTTGTTTAAATAAATTAATAATATGGACAGCATAGGGTTAATGGATTTGCAGATTCTGGTTTTAGATTTATTCTCGCTTTGCTCGCCTTTCTTCGATGTACCACGTATTCTCTTATCAACTCGCTGCGCTCGGGATAAGTTGGTTTTGAAGCTTTGGTTTTAGATTTACAGCGTGTCGAGGTTCGACTTCCTTCGATGTGCCACGTATTTTATTATTGAACTCGCTGCGTGTGGGGTATGTGTGTTTAGAAGCTTTGGTTTTAGATTTTTTTCTCGCTCTTGCTCGCCTTCCTCCGATGTGCTACGTATTTTATTATTGAACTTGCTGTACGTGGGTTAAGTTGGTTTTAAAGCTTTGGTTTTAGATTTATAGCGTTTCGAGGTTTGCCTTCCTCTGATTTGCCCCGTATTTTATTATGAAATTAGCTGCGCGTTAGTGTGATATATTATGATGATGTCAATGTAATATATTATGATTATGTCAATTTAATATATTATGATGATGTCAATCGTATGATGCGGCACCTTGCTCACGTCTTTCGAGATGATTACGCCGTCGGCTTTGGCTGTTTCTGCCGATTTGCTGTAGCCAAGCTCTTGGATGGGCTGGGCTTACACTTTTCATCCTGCTAATTCGCTGTCGGCGCGCTTGCCGTTAAAATTTTTCGAGGTCGCTTGCGCGAGCACCGAAAGGGTTTCGGGGTAGCTCCGTTTACGGGTCCCCCACTTCTCTCCGCTACCGCGGATGTTGACCCGTATTTGCCGGTATGTTGCTCCCGCCACTACGTCCGTCGGCTTGAGCTCAGACTCAAGTCTCCCCCCTTCGTCGTCTTTGTCATAAAACATCATCATTTCTTTGGCCGACACTAGCTTTTTCACTCCTTTTTTTATCGGTTAGCTCGAATGTATTCGAGTCGACTTAGGCCGTTATCGTATATGCGTCAAATAATACGTACAATTAATAAACAAACCCTGCAAAATAAGTGCGTACTCGTGACCTTTAGAGCCCATGATATCTCCAGATACCCATTGCCAAGGCCTTTGCACCACACGTTTTCCATGAAACCTGGTAACGCGCGCTGTTCTACTCTGCTCAGCTGACAGAGATTGCATAGCCACCTCACTGCCACAATCTGTGAATGACTTTCAATTTATAACTTTTGATGTACTGGTGAAACTTGCGTATGGTGAAAAGCACGGCCAAGCATTCTCGTTCGCTGACAGTGTAATTACTCTCTGTGGGCGTGAGTACTCTGCTGGCGAATTCGGGTACTCGGTCTTGTCCGTCTATGCACTGCGTCAACAGAATGCTGTATTACTTGCATCGGTTTGTATGACAAACTGCTGATCGAAGCACAGGCAGTGCAGTACTGGAGCCAAGGCAATAAGAGCTTTTATCGTCTCGAATGCTGATTGTTGTTCATCGCCTTAAATGAACGGCTGAGCCGAGTCAAAGGCTCGGCCAACGTTGCGTAATTTCTCGGTAATTGTCTATACCACTTTGCAGCTGCGGCGTTAGGCTGTCGGTATTTTGCTGGTGAGACGTACGCAAGCGAGGCTGCTTTGGAAACTGTCCTAGTCGTGGCAGTTCATATATATAAGGGGTTATAACCATCCTAACTCTTGCGAGCGATGCGCGAGAATTGCAAACACTAAAAAATCCCGGAAAGGGAGTACATCAAAAAAGTGATCAGCGCCGAACTAATCAGCAAGCAGCAGCAGCGATGGCGACCACTAAATAATAAATAATATTCAAACCGAGCTAAGTCAGAGCGTTTCATTGGCGAGCCTATCAGGTTGTCTGGTTGTAAATTTTAAATTAATTCTAAAATCCATCTCAGATCACGTAAAAAAATCTAACGCTAAAATAACAATCAAGAATCTCTCATACGTATTCGAATCGTTTAAAAATGGCGGTAGTTAATATTTTTGCGAGTATGCGTAAGCCGATTACAATTAAAGATACACTTTTAGGGATTTTAAACCAATCGTTTACCCAAATGTTAACAACAGAAGACGGAAATCGAACGATTACTGAAGACATGGATGGACATGCAAAATGGTTGCAAGCGGTACAAGACACCTTAGTGCACTAAGAAAGATCAGATGAAACTGTAGACATTTTAGAGGATTATAAAAAACAAATATCTGGCTGATCAACAAGTGTAGAAGGAAGCAGTCATAAATGCTCAGTATCAAACGAAAATAACCTTAAAATTAAATCAAAGCTAAACGAGATTGAAACTAAGTTAGCACCATCTACTACAAAGTCTGACTTAAAAAGTCTCGAAAATAAATTAACAGATTTAATAAACGAGAAAATCAGTGCTGTAACACCCGTAGTTCAAGTTTCTGTCGATTAATCTTCTCTTGGAGATAGTAGAAACATGTGTAAAGACCTTATGAGTCCAATAACTCCATCGATAGAAAACTTAATAACGAGAGAAACCGGAAAAATTGAGAAGGAATTTGAAACGAGTAAGAAATCCATGTACGATAAAATAGAGTCTTTAACTATCGTCAAAGAAAATTTAGTAAGGATCGTCGCTCAAAATGAGAACGAGATTAAAGATTATGAATAAATTGTAAAAAAGTTACAGACGCGATATACGATGTAGATCAGAATTTAACGACAACTAAATTAAATATAGAATCGTTTAAAAATAGTATATTACTATACGTGTGACTTCAATGGTCCTGTTTACGCCCCGAGCGTAGCGAGGGCGCTTACTGAGCCGTGTAAAACTGAACCATTTAAGTCAAGAGTATCGTATAAAATTTTATAGCAAAGACTGCTAAAATCCACTGTTGAGTCTCGCCTATTCGTGACTAAAGTAGTCCTTATTTGCACCGTGAGGTTAGCGCACGAAAGTGACGAGTAACTACTTTAGTCACAGATAGGCGTGACTTAACAGCGTATTTTAAACACACTGTGCTATGAAGATCTTATAGATCGAATAAATAAACTTTCGAATGAGTTAACAAAATTACATAGAAATTCTGTTAATTTAACTTTACCCATAGGAGAAAACACACTACTACTTTCAAAGTCTCCAAAATAAAAATCACCAGTTTTCAAAGCAGATTCTAAAGATAAATCTATGAGATATTATAGAGAGCTGAAAAATACATTCACGTTATGAATATTGTTAATAATGAAATGATTTTAACAATCGGGCAAACTCTGGAAAATTCTTGGTATGACATTGCACAGCAATCTATAAAATCGAAGATTATTACATTAAATACATTTCAAAGTTCTGCTAAAATAATCGAGTAATCAAAATACAGCAAATAGCGGAAATGAATCTAATAAGCCCAATACTAGTAAACAGTATCAAAATAAATCAAATTTCTAAAAAACGCCTCAAACATAAACTCTGAATATAATTGAAGCAGCAAAATCCTTACAAACTAAAGATGCGCAGAAAAAAGACACGAGAACTGTGCCGAAAGATAAAAATCCGAAAAAATCAACGGACACTTTTAATTTTAATGAATCTTTAGATAAATGCTTAGAAGACTTTTACCGAAAGACCAGTAGAAGTTGCTTCTTGCGCCTCGGATAAATTTATTGACTGTCTAACCAATAGATAAGAAGCAACTGTACTACCAGTTCCTATCTGTACGATTTTCAACGATCCTCATGATGACTTCCTCTAAGAATCTGACAAAAAAAAAAAAAAAAAAAAAATATGAAAATGAAATTTGTTTGTGTTTAGAAATCGATATCAAAATAAACGATATTAATGTAAAAGCCGTAATCGACACGGGAAGTCAAGTTACTTCAGAAAATTTGTACGTCACCAATATTGATAAATTAAAATATTCCAACTTCACCTGTTGTAGGCACGATAATTCGAGGCGCGACTGGTTTAAAATCAACTCGCTTAACCAAATAAATAATGTCTTGTACGCAAATCGGCACTTTCACAAAAGATTTAGTTTTTCTTATTATTCAAAAATTAATATGTGATTGTATTCTCAGAATCGACACGATAAAAGAACTTGGTTTTCTTATAGATACAAAGTACGATGAAATAACTGTACGTATTGATGATAAATTAGAAAAAATATTTTATAAAAATAAAAGTTTATTAGAGTCGAATATGACTCGAGATAGATAATCGAGGAGGATCAACCGATGTAGTTGATTCTCACTTAAATTTTTTGAATGAATTTACGTATTATCATAGGGACCGTAATTCATTAATTGATCCATACGATATTACTGATATGTAAATCAACGAAAAGTTAAAATCCTGTATAGTAGAGAATCCTGAAACGATCGATAAAATAAGAATTTTAATTAAAAAATATCTCAAAGTATTCTATAAGAAACCTGGTCGTTTAGCAAATTTCGAGTATAAATTAAAAGTAAAAGAAAATCAACGCTACAGATTCTCCAGTATATAAAGACCGGGAGCAAAAGGGTGCTCGTCGTCAGTTTTCCTGAAGTCGCTTTACAAGCCGAATCGCTGCCAGTCGCCAGACCAATAAATCCGAACCAGTTAATATCGAATCACTACCAGTCTGTTAAAATTGTATAAGTGCCGCGATCACTAAGACATACCATCAACTTCCGTCACTAAGAGGAGAAACAACACATCAAGGCGCCCATCTGTCTGCACCTGCTCGAAGGAGGAACGAGCCGAGGGAATCCGAGACGCACACCAGCTTGACCGCACTGAACCACCGACGCCAGGCTCTAGGAGCGACAAGGATCCACAGCTGCAACCTCCTGCCGTTTACATCTCTACACACACACACTTACGAATTTAGACAGTACAAGGTACTTTTCTCCTTTCTCTAACACGTGTGAAATATATTATATTAGTTTCTTTAAAAATTAACCCCGTCTAAGTGATTTCGTTATCCGGCTCCCTTTCCCGGAAGGCAGTGACCGCATCTGCGGTAGCCAAAAGGGATTTCTTTATAAAGTTAAATAAATAATAAACAACAGCAGATAGGAACTCGAATAAAAATAAGTATATTGGTGAGTTGCGTTCATTCCGACGTAACACTAACAGATGCGGTCAATCTGAACGAGGTCTTTCAAGAAATGGAGGTCACGGGAGTTCCCGAAAATCGTGAAGATATTATATTAAATTCCGTTAAAGATTTTGAAAAATGGCTTAACAGCTCAAATTAAAATTTTGTACATCTTTTCAAATCAGAATGTTTGAATTTGTAATTTTCTGTAAATAGTGTTTCTTTTAAATAAATTGGAGTAAAAGTAAAAATAAAAAATAAAAAAACGTGTGCGTCACGGGACGCCCGACAGAAGTGATAACTTCATATAATATTTATAGAAACTATCAAATATAGAACTTGTTTAACGCATGATGGCAATAATAATTTTATAGTTATATTTTTGTTAATCTAATAATTTATAAATGGATCAGGAATAAGTAAAACGTAATTTAATTTCCTTTTGAATGTAAAATATATATTTTATGTACAATATTTATCATTATTTAACAGTTTAAGTTGACTGGCTGGTATTTAACACAACAATATGATTATCAATATACACGTAAATATCACACTCGGTAATTGAAAAATCAAAATAACTATCTGTTTACTAACACAATTTAATAACACAATGTTCACTTCAAAAGTTTTACT
>QLSS01000287.1:18830-67498 GCA_024372645.1 Trichomalopsis sarcophagae | reverse complement strand
AGAGAGAGAGAGAGAGAGAGAGAGAGAGAGAGAGAGAGAGAGAGAGAGAGAGAGAGAGAGAGAGAGAGAGAGAGAGAGAGAGAGAGAGAGAGAGAGAGAGAGAGAGAGAGAGAGAGAGAGAGAGAGAGAGAGATTAGATTTATTTGCGTACATTGTATTGTACAATAGTGAGAATTAGCATTATACAGTTAAAGTAAAAATAGTAAATATAATTTAGAAGTAAAGTAAGTTGAGGCTTGTGTAGAGTAAGTGTAGTGTAAAACTGATAATGAAGATGATTAGTATGAGAATGAGTAAGTGTGTGCGTGTACATGAATGTCGATGAGTTATGTGTTTTGAAGTTTAAAATAGTAGTCTTTAGCAAGCCTTTTGAAGGTGACAGTAGATGAGGTGTTTCTGATGTGAGATGGCAGGCTATTCCATAAGTATGAGGCGCTGATATGAAACGAGTTCCTCAGCGTCTCAGTCGCGAAGGCAGGTATTTCCAGTGGTGTCGCCTCACCCCTCACAGGCCGGGGCGAGACGCGGAAGTCAAAAAAGGCCAGTACGTATGATGGTACGACCGTGTTAAACATTTTACGAAGGAAGCAGACTGTGAAATACTTCCTGCGTCCAGCAGTGGTTAGCCACTGCAGCTCCCGCCTGTACGGGGAGATGCGCTCATCTCTCCTTACACCATAGATGTACCGGATTCCTGTATTCACCAGTCTCTGTAGTTTTAAGTCGAGTTCCTGCGTCAAGTCACAGTATGCAAGAGAACAGTAGTCGATTAGCGGAAACAGCAGTGCCTGCACGAGATGTTTACGCAATCTGAGGTTGGTACTCTTTCTAAAAAAGTAAAGCCTGTACATTAGTGAGTGAGCACGCTTACACACTTGTGTAACATGCTCCTTCCATGAGAGTTTAGATTCAAGCACCACTCCCAGATTGCGCACGGAAGACTCAAAGCTGAACTGGGCACCCCCGATATTAATGAAAGTGATGGCTGTAGAGGGAAGTAGATTTATGTTGTAGCGGGAGCCCAGGACAATTGCCTTGATTTTAGTAACATTAAGTTTAAGTTTGTTTTGCGCAGCTCATCCCGTTATCCTCTCGGCATTAGCACTCATCCTGTCTGATAAAGAATCGAGCTCCTCGAGGTGGCAATGACTGTAGATCTGCAGGTCATCCGCGTAGATGAGATGGGAAACATCGGAGTCTAGGCAGAAACCGATGTTGTTGATGTACAGAGCGAACAGCAGGGGACCTAAGACGGAGCCCTGCGGGACACCGATGTTAAGACGCTGCAAGGAAGAACGCTCGCTACTGTCACCAACGACAGCCTGCTCTCTTCCAGTGAGATAGGATGCAAACCAGCTGATAACCTGCTTAGAGAAGCCAAAAGTTGTTAGTTTCCTCAGCAGCCGGACGTGGCACACAGTGTCAAACGCCTTGCTAAAATCAAAGAGCAGAAAGAGTGTCACTTTCTTTTTGTTTATCCCGACCCTGACATCGTCAGTTAGCTTAATTAGGCCAGACTGAGTGCTGTGGCCGGTGCGGAAGCCTGTCTGATAATTGTCTAGTAAGAGCCTTGATTCAAGGTATTGCGAGACCTGCTTGTGCACCATCCACTCCAGGGCTTTGGAGAGAATGCAAAGAAGTGAAATCGGGCGGTAGTCAGTCAGGGCTGTTGGTGAACTGACTTTGTTGAGTGCACGCACCAGTGACAATTTCCAGGCAGATGGGAAACGGGCCTCGCTCAGAGACAGGTTGAAGATGTGACATAATACAGAGCGAGAACTGGCAGTGCTTTTAATATAACAACCTGGGGGATGCCGTCGCTTCCCCTCGCCTGGGTGTCGAAGTGGGACACTGCACTCAACACGCCCGATTCCGTTATTGGGCTGAACTCGAAATGTTCCGGGAGGTCAAGACTTTCCAGGGTTAGAAGATAGTTCTCAACAGCAGGCGCTAGCGGATCATTGGGGATCGAGCTAAAATGCTTGTTAAGCTCATCTGTGCTAAAGCGAGGTGGTAATGGGGCCTTAGTGGCGGAAATTCCAAGTTTCTCCAGCTCTCTCCAGATCTCGGCGATATCAGTCAAGGTTGACAGGCGTGAATAGTAATAATCCAGCCTGGCTTCCTCGACCTGTTTATGAGCATAGTCCCTAGCTTGTCTGTATAAGCGGAGATCTGAATCAAGCCTGGAGTTCCTGAAACGCCTGTATAGTCGTGGAGAACCATAGGTGACGCTGTTTTTTAGGTGTTACAGTCCGTAATGGGGCGAGTTGATTAATGGCGTTAGTAAGGTTAGCGTTAAGTGTAGAGATGCATTCGTCAAGTGATGATAGGGTGAGAGATGACCAGTCACATTCGCTAAGAAAGTCCCTTAGCTTCTCGGTGCAGATTCCTTTAAAGTTACGGTAGGAGTATGTGCTAGGTACGTGTCGTGGAATCTGTACGTCGAGAGTGGCCGTGATAAGGTCATGTCCGTTGATGAAAGGTGAGTCTATCTTCCAGTGTGACAGCAGGCAATCCTGCTCGTCGATCAGACACAAGTCAAGCCAGGTATCAGAGCACTGTTTATGATGTTAAAACGTTAAAAAGATACGAAATCCAACAAAAGCGTACAAAATGGTACAATTTATTACATTTTCTTATATTTTATTACATTTTATTTCATTTTTTTTCCCACTAGGGTCAGCGTAAGGATATATTTTACGTAAGATATTGTCGTTTTCATCAAGTAATTTTATGTTGCATTTTATATTAGTTGAAAACCGAATTTCATTAGCTATTTCATTGTCTATTATATATGATTGTCCAAATTTTCTATTTTCATTTGTTACTGGGTTTAATAAATAAGCAATATAATAAGTTTGACCATAAATGCGAAAAACTTAAGGGCCATGGCCAGGAACAGTATCTAGTGTAGCCCCAAAAGTGGCAAAAGCTAAAGTATTATTATAATTTTGTATTAATCGCATATTCAGAATTAGCAATAAATCCTATTTTATCATTATTTAATTTATGTGTGTTTTATTATATTCGTTAAGATTAATCATGATTCATAATGAGGAAGATTTATTTTGATGAGTAAATAAAGAATCAACATCTATGCTTTAGAACAAAGTAAATTTTCTACTTTCTAAAAACTTGACAAATCTCTTAAATATTGTAAAACATATAACAATGAGTCAAGAATAAAGTTTAAAATCTAGATCTAGCGACAGTATAATAATAATGACATTTTAAATTCAATGATAACAAAACTCCACAAACTTATGAAACTCTTCATGCCATTATTATAAAATATATACTAAGGAGTTATAAAAAATATATAGATTTCAATGTAGTACTAATATGGAATCAATGATATTTTTAGAAAGAAAATTTACGTTTAGCGTTGTCACTTAGTTTGATTGATATATACAGGGTGTCCCATTTTAACTTAGACAGCTGAATAACATGACAAATCTAATCAAAAAATGTTTCAGACAAGAGTTGTTGGCAATTGAGGGGCTGACCCTTCTGTGACCTTGAATATGTCCTTGAACTTCATTTTCAAGGTCATTTGAAGGTCAACTTTTGTTTTTTGAATATAACCCCCTATTTTTGACCTCGGATTCGAAAAGAGCGCGAAATTTTACGTCCAGATGAGCTTTTGCGTTAGGGGTCAAATTTCTGTTTGGGGCATTAAGCTTACAAAGTCTACGCTCCACAAGCTCTTCTTATTCTATCCATCATATTCAGTCTTGTCGTTGGAGCTTCACTATACACAACATCTTTTACGTATCCCCATAAAAAAAAAATCTAGCGGGTGCAGATCTGGTGATCTAGGAGGCCACAAAACTGGTCCATCTCGTCCTATCCATCTGAACTGAAGCTAATGAGTTAAAAAAAAAGAATATATATATATATATATATATATATACTAAAATTAAAATGGTGGAATGAGTGAGGGAAGGTTGGGTGAATAAACCAATGTATACAAATTTCGCTGGAAAAAGACGACTTGCCTCAGCTTAAAAACTCTCGTGAATAAGAGAGTGAAGTTGAAAAGAGTCTCTAAATTAGATCAAAGAGAGAAAGAAACGCAATTACAATTGACGCAGAACATGAAAGAGACTCTAATAAACCAATAATAAAAGAGAGAGATAAAGAAACGCACTTAAATTACACTATCGCCGCGAGGTACCTTAACGCACATTGGAGAGCTCTCCTACCTGAATCGCAAACGGGACGTGGACGGCGCGACGTAAAACTCTGGACGCCCGTGGATGGGATGCACCTTCCTCGGTCGCAGGACGCCTCGACGTCTCGTGGGAACCAATCCTGGACCACGGGCAGACCTTTTCAGCCCTGCCGCGTAGGTAGCGATCGCCGGGTGGAGATCGGCACGTCGAGGAACCTCGCACGTGGCCGAAGTCCCAACACTCGAAGAAGACACTCAAACAGCACACCGCACGCAAAATTGCACTCACACACGCGACGCACGGAAATACAAAAAGGAGAGTCGATCGTCCTGAAAAGGACGTTAATAACGACTCTATTCGCACGCAGTTAATACAAGATTATTCGCTAGGCGCGAACAAAAGAAATTCGCAGAGACGACTGATAACTCGAGAGGAGCTGTCAGAACTGAACGACACGTGCTCCCGCGCGCCAGAGCCCGCGTAAACGGCAGAGGCCCACAGCGGCGCGCGCATGCGCTCGACCGCTCTCGCCGCAACGCTCGCCGCGCTACGGCGCGAAATTCAAAATTAAGTAAGCGACTCTGCAGAACCCGAACACCATCGATTTGGAAATTGTTGATTCAAAAATTTCCGTACAATACGAGCATAATGAGCCGGAGCACCATCTTGTTGATACCATAAGTTTAGTTTTATTGCAAGAGGAATATTCTCTAGGTATCCTGGCAAATCATTTTCCAAAAATTCTAAATACATTGACCATTAATGGTACGTTCAAACAAATGTGGTCCAATTACTTGGCCATTGCAAATACCGACCCATACATGTAAACTCCAACGATGTTGATTAAGCACCTTACGATACCAATGTGGATTTTCTGGTGACCAATAATGGCCATTATGCCTATTGAGACTACCATTGCTTATGAATGTCGCTTCATCACTGAAACAAACATTCCAAAAAAAAAATCCAATCCAATTCCGATTTTGATCCAACATCTCAAGAGCCCATCTACAAAAATGTACTCTGAGTTCGTAATCAGCCTTACTTAATTCCTGTGCCAAAGTAATCTGATACGGATGGTAATTGACTGATCGTAACAATCTGTGAGCTGTATTTCGAGGGACTCCCAATTCCCGTTCTATTTGATGGGTACTAATACGGGGATTTTGGTGAACCATACCCAAAATTGCAAGCAACCTAGGGTCGTTATTATTCTGAAGCCTATTTCTCTGTCTTTGGCGATGCAGTGGATTATTGCGAGATCTTCTTTCGATGTTTATCACTTGTTGAGCAGTAGGATGGCGGCGTTTTGGAAACCGCTCCGCATAAGTTTGGGCAGTAAGTCTGTAATTCCTACCACATTCACCGAAAGTTATAAGAATATCGACTACTTCATTAGGCGTATAATTTGCCATTGCAATGACAAGAATTTTATAAGATTAATTAATGTTCAATTACAACTGTGCAAAAAAATACATAAAATCTAGTGAATTAGGATACTAGGATACTACACTAAATGGATACAATATTGGAGAGATACATCAACAAAAGGTGTAAGCACCTTAAGTATGTAAAGCGACCCTAGACGAATAAAAAAATTCTGTGGGGTCAGAGTTTGAGTAAAAAGTTCACGTATTCAAGAGTCGATAAATAAATAAAAAATACTACTTCGGTGTCATTTTGTAATTTCAATATGAAACAATCTACTATGAGTTTTTACATAAACACAAGACTGCTGCTTCATTTAAAGTCGATCTGTGGAATTTTAACATTCGGGGTCATGGTCAATCTCAGAAAAAGTTCACATCGTCTCCTATAGGGAAAGCTTATCTGGGCGTGAAACTTCGCGTTCTTTCAGAATCCGAAGTTGAAAACACAACATGTTCAAGGTCATGGGAGGGTCAACACTTTGATACCCAATAACTATTGTCTGAGGACAGTTTTTGAAGAATCCGGATTTACCAGCTTAATGCCCTAAACAGAAATTTGATCTTGAAATGACTTGTAGAGTTTACTTTGACCCCTAAGGCAAAAGCTCATCTGGCCGTAAAATTTCGCGCTCTTTTCGAATCCGAGGTCAAAAGTAGGTGTAGGTAACTTGTTTATTCATTACCCCGGTATTTTCGCAGCAACCGTGAGCTTAACACCTCACGGAGAACAAAACCATCGACCCTCACACGTAACATTTTTTGGTGCTAAGTGTGGGGTTTTGTTCGCAAAATATACGGGCGTATTTTAATACTGCGATAGAAATAGATTACTCGGTTACCATACCAATCCAATAGACAGGAAGGAAGGGTGAACTTTGCGTGTGTACTCATCGTTGCAGCTACTTTAAGGTATATCAAATAAATATTAATAGAAACTATTAATTATACCCTGGGATTAACACCCGTGAGAACTTATCCAGTTCGGATAACTAACAACTAACTTAAACCGCTCCGAAATATTAAAATTCCGTGGTCTTAGATACCGTGACAAAATACGACTTATGGCAGAATCAAATCCATCCGATTATAAAATATCAAACTTCAACGAAAATAATGGTCTCAAAACACAAAACATATTCATACGCGATGCTAATGATCCCGACACCTTTCAAAGACGTTTGCAAGAATTCGAGACGTCAGCGGAACCGGCGCTCCTTCTGCACATTTGATTAACGATCGCATTGCAACTCGCGGACGTGGCCATGGTGCATCCGTCAAGGGGAATGATCGACACCGTGATAAGTCACATACAGGGAATATTACAGCAAGGACAGTTGACCCCAACCGATAAATTACAATTGCTAATCTCCTGCAAATCCGAGACAAATTAGAATTTTCGGGAATAAATGAGAAAACGTCGCAATAATCTAATCTCCATATGACATATAATAACGGAACGATTCCCAGTTTAATAACGTGCTTCTGGCGGCTACACTTCGCGCCTGACGCAATACGACACCGTAGAGCGGTTGCTAGCCGAATTAACTACGCAGTACAGCGGCGTTGGCGGAGCGGCCAAAGTTTTAGCTGATCTTAAAGTAATTCGCCAATAAGCAGGAGAAAATGCCGGATACTACGGACTACGCGTTCAAACATTGCACAACCGATTGTTAAACATCTATGACGCGAGCCACGACATGCGCATCTGGGAGAGAGCTACTTATAAAGATAACGCCGATAAGGAGGCCCTCGAACAATTTTTATTCGGTATAAACGGAGAATTACAAAACCAAGTTCGTTCAAAAAACCCACTATGTCTCAGGGAAGCTATTACAGAGACCGTAGCATTCAAACACCGTACTAGCGCGCCGTGCATACGGTCAGCAACCAGATCTAATTCGCGAAGAAAGCACTAAAATTCCGTCGTGGGCAGCCGAGCTTATGAATATCTCAAAGGCAGCATGTGAACCGAAGGCCACGCCAATAGCCAGCGAAGCTGTCAGGTACACTACGGGTATAAGCGTTTGTAACCATTATCGGTAACAGGGTCACTTAGAGAAAGATTGCAAGGAAAAGAAATGTCGATATTGTAACATACCGGGCCACACCACATTGAATGCTTCTCGTTGGAAAACGCGATAAATAACGGACGTCTCAATAAAGAAAAACTTAAACAGCTAGCGTCAGCACCTGTTGCCGCTGCTCAGCCAGTAGTATATACCCCCTTCCCCATACCCACCCCGGCCCCGATGCCGTACGTCATACCTGCACCGCAAGCAAACAATGCGACGCAGAATAATCCCCAAGAAAATAATGGAAAGCAAAACGGTGCTCATCGAAAGAACAACGTGCGCAGGTATTCAGGGGAACGTAACGGTGGAGATAATAGAATTTATAACAGCAATAACGGGTACAATAATCGAGACGATAATAGAAACTGTAGCAACAATAATAGTTACAACGATGATAGAGACGACAATCGAAATTATAATCGGCGCGATAATGGGGGATACGACAACAGGCGTAATGATCGTGGGTTTGAAAATCGTCGGAACAACCGGGATTTTGATAATCGGCGAAACGATAGAGGATTTGACAATAGGCTCGGCGACGGTAGAGGCAACAATAATAACACTCGTACAATGATCAGAACAACAGCAATCATAACAATGATCGTAATAGACAAGATAACAGAAATGCCAGAAATCAGTCAGGAGATTCTTTAAACTACCTGGATGCTCGATACCGACGCAAACACAAGAAAAGAAAGTAGAGGGGCAAATCAGTAAAAAGCTGGAGAAGATCGAAGATTCAGAAAAGCAAATAAAGGAGATAGCCGTACAGTTTAGTAAGTTAAAAGAACAGTCGAAACAGAAAAAAGAAGCCAATGTGCAGGAGAAAGTTGATAATCGAAAGTACTCAATAAGATTTGCTACAGCAGGACGTAAACCACCTATCGTAAAACTTACGAGCGAAGAGTTAGAAGGGAGGAAAGCACGTTTCTATGCAGATAGTGGAGCTGATGTTACGTTGATTAAAGCGAGTAACGTCACTAGTAGGACGATAATTGATTAACAATATGTAATTGCCATTAACGGAGTTACGCCGGGCGAATGTTTAAGTTTAGGTAGGACAAATATGAGTTTAGAGGGACTAGAGTGCGACGTGCACGTGGTTCCTGACGAATTTCCCATTGATACCGATGGAATTTTAAGATGGGATGTGCTTTTAAAATACGGTGGGAAGGTCAATGTTGCAGACAGGTGTATAGAATTTGGACAGACGATTATACCATTTATTTCGACGAAAGATTTATTATACCTGCACGTACGAGACAAGATATTTACGCAAGAGCAAACGATAGATCAGAGCAAGTAGGATTTGCCCCATTACAAAATTTAGGAGAAGGGTTATACTTTGGAAATTTTATTGGTATTAACCAAGAAGACAAAGTACACGTTAATACTACAGAATATGAGGTAGAGTTAAATCCACCAGAGGTAACAGTGGAAGCCTGCGAAACCATTAAATAGGGAGGAGAAGAATTTAATCTAGAAGAGGACGAACCTGCAGATACTGTCAATATAGGGTCAATATTTTCCAACGCAAGGATAGGGCCGAAAGAATTTTTGAACTCCTTGATCCAGAGACACTTAAGGATTTAACGGAGGAAGAAATAACTCATGTTAAAGAAATCATCTGGGTAAAGCCACATATCTTCGGGCTACCTGGAGAGAAACTTAAAGCAACAACACTAGTGTCGCACAAGATACCTACTATTACAAATATTCCAGTACGATCAAAAGGATACCGACCAAGTCAGGAAGAGAAAGAGGAGTTAGGGCGTCAGATAAAACAAATGCTGAAAGACGACATAATCCGACCAACAGATTCACCCTACAGCTCTCCTACATACGTCATACCAAAAAAAGCAGCAGCGGACGGTACAAAAGATGGTGACTAGTAACAGATTTTAGAAAACTGAACGAAGTAACGGTAGGAAATAGCTATCCGATACCCAATACAGCTGATATTATTGACAGCGTCGCCTCAGCTATGTATATAACCGCCATAGACTTGAGGACCGGGTTCTACCAGATACCATTGGACCCCGCAGATGCTAACAAAACAGCCTTTACTGTGTCATTCGGCCATTACTGCTATCAACGTTTAGGCATGGGACTCAAAGGCGCCCCTTCGACATTTCAGTCCCTGATGGACTTAGCACTTGCAGGCCTACAAGGGACAGAACTATATGTCTATTTAGATGATATAATCGTTTTCGCTAGGGATCTTGAAGAGCACGGTAAGAAGTTCCGACGCTTGATGAAGAGACTAGACTATGCCAACTTGACGCCGCTTGAGGAGGAAAAATCCTAGCAGACCCTAAGAAAATAAAAGCAGTAAATAAATTTCCAGTACCAACAAATGCCAAGAAAATCAAACAATTCTTAGGACTCGCAGGTTATTACAGGCGCTTTATCAAAGACTTCGCGAAACCAGCAGCAACTCTATCTAGACTGTTGAGAAAGAACGAGCGAAACGGATACCGAGTCAACTGCGATATAAACTCTTGTGCAGCCCACATGTGGAAACCTGTGGTGATCCAGAAGAGGCACGCCGCATCTTACTATCAGAAGTCGAGTACGGAGACGCGGATTGCATATACGTATTCTCGAGGGAGTTCGGATACAACATGTGTGTACATTTCCAAGCAAATAGCCGAAATAATTACTGTCATTTCAATCTAAATGAGGGTAAAGAATTTAAACATTTGCACCTAGCGGGCAATCACTTCACGCCGTATGTTATAACAGAAGACGAATCCGACGAAGAATCAGTATCTGAATCGGAGCAGGAAGAACAACCGACTAACTTCCAAAGTAACCCTTACGTAAGAGAAGCCATGGCACGTTATTTAATAGCTGAAGCGCGACCAGAACAAGATTCACCAGAGTGGATAAGAGACCCTAATGACGGACTAGGATACTCACCACACGAATTAGTTTTTGGCCGACGCGCGCACACACCGTCAAGCTTCCCACCACGGGAGCACTTACACCAAACATACGACGACTATTTTGCTGACACAACAGAAGCTTACGCTCAATTTAGAACGATGGCAGCGATGAATTTAGTACAATCAAAACACCGCTCGAAATACTACTACAACAGAAAATTAATCGTGCAACACTTTAGAGAAGGAGAAATGGTCTATGTTCTCAAGGATCCCAAAGTCGGCAAATTTAAACCCGAATATAAGGGCCCGTGCGAAATTATAGCTATTAACTACTCAACACACAACGCGAAGATACAAAAAGGGGATAAAACACGGATAGTAAATATAAATAAGCTTAAATGATATGTACCGGAAATCGAACAGGAAGAGGGTATAATATATATATAACATTAAAATTGAACAAAAAATACATAATACTAAGGGCAAAGGGAATAAGCCAATAAAATAATAAATAATTAATATCAGAATAAAATAATAAAATCATTATATAAGAATAGTAAGATAAAGGAATACAAAACTAGAAACGATTAAATTAAAAAATAGTGACATTTAAGGAAATAATTTGCGACGCGGTGCCTCCCAGCACCTCGATGCGCAACTCCTCGCGACTCCAACGCGCGGATTATTATTTATTTCGCGGGTTTCGACGGCAATCGCTGACGTCTGGGAGAACGTTGGGAAAAGGGAAAATAATAACACACCAATTATTAGTTTATTGCGCCTGTATTTCGCCCAGCCCTTCCCTACAACGCGGTGGCCGTAGCCGCCCGCGCACAATAGCCACGCAGGGCTCGGCGTCTCACCTCTACTCCTCAGGTACGCACGTACGCCTCGAAGCTCTCGCTTCTGGCGTCGCGACGTATACCTATTGTTCACACACACACACGTGTGCACGCGCCTCGAAGCTCTCGCTTCTGGCGTCGCGCAATATGCCCGCCGGCTCTCACACACACACACACGCACGCGCGCGCCGCGAAGCTCTCGCTTCTGGCGTCGCGCGGTATGCTCGCCGGCTCTCACGCACACACACACTCGAAGGTTCAGCGCCGCCCGCTCAGATAGCGAAGCGCACGACGCGTATCTTCTCTCTTTCTCCCGTACGCACGTCGCGCGCGCCGCGCGCGTACCGCGACGTCGTCGCACGAGTTAACGCGGTCCCCCTCCCTACTCTCTCGCACTCACACTCGTAGCGCGCGCTCTCCTACGGCTCGCGCCCGCGGTCCCGGCACGATGATGCTCGAGCCTCGCCGGCAGAGCGCTCGGCTTCCCCCTCTCTCCCTTCTCTCTCTCGTTGGCTCGAACGCGCGCGCGTACCGGCTTTGCCTCGCGTTGGAGGCAAGCCCGACCTGCTGCTACCGAGCAGCGGAGGATTCTCGGAAGCCCGATGCTTCTTTCTTTCTCTCTATCTCTCACACACGCTCGCTCTTTGTTTTCGCGTTTCTCTCTCTCTCTCACTCTCGCGTACACTGGCTCGTCGCCTGTTCCGCGTTTCTCTCTCTCTCTCTCTCTCACTCTCGCGTACGCTGGCTTGTCGCCTCGCGTAGATGATGTCGAGGTGTGCGCCCGCACCGCACACCGCACTCTCGTCTTGCTCACTCTCTCTCTCACACACTCGCGACCGTCTCTCTCTCTCTCTCGCGCACGCTGGCTCAACGCCTCGCGTGGTTACGTCGAGGTGTGCGCCCACACCGCACACCGTTCTCTCGTCTCACTCACTCTCTCTCTCTCTCTCACACTCGCGGTTATCTCTCTCTCTCTCTCACTCACTCTCTCGGCGGCCTAATGGCTAGCACCGGGAGGTTCCCGAGAAACTCTGAGTACCCTACCTGGTGTTGGAGAGGCGAACACTAGTCGCCTCCCGACGGAAGCCTCGCTGTCCCAGGGGGTGCTGGCTTCCCTTACTTCCTCTTTCTCTCCTTCTCTCTCTCTCTCTCTCTCTCTCTCTCTCTTCCTCTGCCTCGGGGTGGATGACGGGATGTCCTGGCCCTCGTCCTCGCGTCCTTCCTCGATTGGCCCCGCTGGATGTTGGCCTCGGGGAATGGCTCGTCCGGGATGTCGTGGTCCAGCTCTCGCCGTTGCTCTCTCACTCTCTCACTCACTCTCTCACTAGCACTGTCGCGCACGATCATACGTCGACTATCGTCGACGAGGCTCGGAACGTAACTGCCGATTCGCGCGGCCGCGCGCGCGCTCGGCGTCCCGCCGTTGGCCGCCGGGCCCGTCTTATCGAACAACCTAATTGGCTGCGCGAGGCGCGAGACGTGCTGATTGGCTGCTCGTCTCGCGCGAATCAACGGCTCACTTTCGCGTACATCGGCCAGCGAATTCCACGTATTCCCGGGACGCGACTCGAGTCCGAGAACACACGGGCCTCGCCGACCGATCGTCTACTCTCTCTCTCTTGCCGCGCAAACAACAACAAACCGCGCCGTGCTGCGGCGCGCCTTGTCGCAGAACGCTTCTTCTCCGACTTTAGCTCGTCGGGAAGGTCTTCGCGCGAAACAATGTCGGCTTCGCGCGACTGCGACGTACTACGTCGCAAATTACATTGAAGTAATAATGAATAAACGATAAGAAAAGCTCGAACATCTAGCGACCCCCGGACGCCGCAAGGCTCGAGCAGCTCAGAAAAACAAGTATAGGAAAATTATACTAATATAAATCAATAAATAAACAAGACTTAACAAGAAAACTAGTAGGAGATGACGCTTGGATCAAGACTAGGGTTTAAATAAATAATCACTGGAATTCCCAGTAAAACCATATATATTAATCATATACAAATCACAAGAATTAAAGCATTGTAAACACATTAAGTAAGCACTTCACCACGGAAGAATGGGATAACGATCATCGGAATCCTCGAAGGCGCACCAGTCAATAGATCAACGGGTCCCAGGCGACAGAGGCAGCGGACGATAAGAACAAGAGTCACTATGACTAGACCAGGCATCGGCAGCTAGCACCTCAGGGCAACCTAAGTGATGATGGCGGCAAAGGAAGCACATTCTGGACCGGATTCCTTGAAACAGACGGCAGCTATCTCTCCTGACTCAGCAACTGCAACGCCTCCGGTAATATCATCCGAAACACCGTCCTCATCCGAATCCAGGAACAGATTCCCAAATAGATCGTCCGGCACAGAAGAAATTGGGCTAGAAGGCTCCTGTGCCAAAGGCTGATCGTTCCAGGGTGAAGTAGGCGGTGTGATAACGACCGAAGTATCAACGGAGTTTGGGTCAGGCCGCGCAGAGACTAGCACCCTACCAGGCTCATAAGGAATTCGGGAACTTGGTCGAACCTGCAATAAGGAAAGGGTTTATATAGAAAAAAAAAGTAATAGGAGCGCAAATAGAAGATAACTTGCTTAAACAGTGACAAGAGATGCATAAAAGATACGCTAGAAGAGACTGTCAGAATCGCTATCAGTTATAATTCGATGAGGATTGACAGAACGTACCGCCGACTCGGAAGAAACATCTAATATAGGCGAAGGCGACCCACGGACGAGCGTGACTAGTCTTCGTCGGGTTTTAGAAATTGTCGGTAGCCCAGATATTGATACCGACAAGCCTGCGTTTGCTCACCGGCCAGAGATTCCAACACTAATCATCACGCGGACCGCGGCAAATAGCACAAACCGTAGTATTATCCCGACAAAAACTACATACCGAGTGACCATTTAAACATTGATAAATAGGCGTAAACATGTAATCACAACAAATCAGACAGGGCACTAGTACGGGACCGGAATTATTCGAAATCTATAACCGGGAAGACGGACGCGCGACTACCTCGGTACTATGCGATGACGAATCATTCGATAGCATAGAGAAGGAAGGGTTCGACGAATCAGTAGAGAGATCAACCCCAATCACGGAGCACTCGGGCGGCACGCCGAGCGCCGGCGGTGATAAACGAGGTAAAGCGTCCTGATTTAGGGTTACGCGTGAAGGTACCGCGCGGGAGACCTCAAATAACGGCACGGAGCCCCAAGACGGGAGTAAGTCTCCGACAGACGGAAACACGGACTCATAATTTTTGGAATTCATGCTCGTAACGTTATAAGTACTGTCTTGAATTACGGGATGAGAACCAGATAAATTCGCGGAAAAATACTCAGTATAAGCAGAAGCACCGTTACCGAAGTCGCTTCTAACAATCGGCGTAAGAACTGCCTCGGGAGCAGAAACCGAAGCACTATTGTACCGATAACCGGCCCATTCTGATACGTTCTCTTGCGTCAAATCCGACCCACCATTGCAAACAGACGAAGCGACCAAATCGCGAGTAGTAGTGCGCGGATACACGACGGATGTATGAGACACTTCGGTACCGGAGCGCTCCTCGCTAATCTCAGCCGGAAAGGAAGGCGGATAGGTACTCGTCATTGGGGGCAATGGTGCAGGAGGATAGGACACTGCAGAATGATTATACGGGAATCGGAATACGCCCTGCACGACCCAACCTGACAAACTCGAGCTCGGCAACGCAGAACTGCGGCTAGACGTCTGACTATGCCCAGGATATCTCGCACGTGTCACATGGAAAAAGGACTACAAACATATTACAAAAAGACGGGAAACAACACACGGACGAATAACGGAAAGAACGAGCAACTAACGAAATAACAATAAAATTACTACTCACTTGCGCACTGGGCAAGACAACGGAAATGGGCCTAGATGGAGGTAGACCACGCCGAAATATACGAGAGCTAGATGAAGAGACGAACCCTGAGGGCCGACGGCAACCACGACCAGCCGCTCGACTTGAAGCAGATGAGGAATCACGCGCAGCAGGAGCCCCTCCAATGGCTTCTCGACCGCGACCAGATTGAAGGCGCGCTAAACGCCGCCCTCTGAGAGACTCCAAGACGCCAACGTGTAGTGGATCCACGGTAGAATTAGAACCCCTGGCAAGATTCGTCGACGCTGAAGATTGAAGATACTCTCGAACAGACCGAAGAAACAGCATGTCCTCAATCATCTGATCAAGAGTGACGGTCGGAGCCTCAACTCGAGCCAAAATACGATCCACGGCAACCCTCATACGAGTCGGACGAAGAGGCAAAGACGATCGCACTTCATTAGCCGGGAAAGACCGCCTAGGGTGAGAGCGCCTAAAGGTACGAGGTCTGGACCCAGATCCACACGAGCCAGAAGAAGCTATCTTTCTTTCTCTTCTCTGAAAACACCAGAGAAATATGTAAGGGAATAACGCAGCTTCCACGAAAATATGACGACGAAGAGCATTAATAACGAACACTTACCAATAAATTCACGAGGAGTCGGAGCAACAGCACGTGACACCAAAGCACTCGAAGAAAAACACGCAATCGGTCAACAAAACAGACGGACAGCAATTCAGCTAGCAGTGAGGTAGACTGGAGCGATCACGATCAGTTTATACAAAGAAGCAAAGATTCCCCTAATGGCAATTTCGCACAAACTCTGTCAGTGGGGATAGATAAAAAAGTGCCGAGACAGCGTCAGCACTTAGTCCCAAAGGCAAGGTGCGACGGCAGACGGTGAAGCGCGCGACGAATATCGGGAACGAAAATGGCGAACGCATACAAAATATTACGAACGACATTACGATACAATTATTTAACCGCGAGTCGATAACGATTTCTTTTAACTACGTAACGTTCAACTGCTACAATCGCGAAGACGACAGAATGAAACAAGTAGGATAGAATAAAGAATAGAAAAAGTTCATTCGCTATGTAAAACAGGGATAATATCACGAGGTTAATGAAGTACATAGAACAATGCAACCGAATTATGCAACGAAGAAATGAGAAGTACGATAGTCGCGAAAAACAGCACGTAATACAATAATTAAAAACAAACAGCAAACGCAGGGAACCAAATTCCCAGAGAGGCGAACGGCGGAAAGAAATAAGAAACCCATCACCTCACCGCCACAGCAACCAAGGTCGAGAAACTAGCCGTATCAGCAGATACTCATCGAAGGAGAAATCTACGATTCGAAATACTGCCACTACGACATTTAAAAGAAAATGCGTACATATAAAATAAGGAATCTTTATACTTGGGTCCCTCGACTATTCTCTGCACGATATCATTGACGGACCTCGCCGGTATAAAACCCAAAGCAACAAAAGAAAGCTGAGGGAAACTAATACAACAAAGGAGAAGAGGCAGGGATATCAGTAACAATGCAAGCATATCTCGAGGCTCTATCGAACGCCTCAAGTAGAACTATTCCCTTTTACGCTTCATTCCATCAATCGCACTCTTTCAAACGCACGCATAATTAACATGAGCAACCAGTCGACGCAAACAGAGCAAACCAGCGCGAGAAGAAAGCACGCTACGATTTAGAACAAATCCTCTCGTGTTTGCTCATGTTCGACGCCGACTTTAAGCCCCCACACCAGCGACACGCCTTTTTCGGTGTACCTCCGGGCGTATGGGCGGTCTGGTGGTGGCGCATTAGATGACACTTCTGCTTATATATTTTGGGACACAAGGAACAGGCGTGATGCTTAGAACTGCCGGTGGGGTCATCCTCTACTTGCGCATGTGCCCGTATATGTGGCAACAAAGCAGCAATGAAGGGACACCCATCGGTAGGACAGACATGCCTCCGGAAAGACCGATCCCTCACGACAGCCGTCACGGTGGGGTTGGAAGGAACATAACCCACAGCATTAGAAGGGCAACGGCAGGTGATGAACCGATCGGCGCCGGCATTCCACCTAGGACCCCCGACATTCACGGCCTCAGCAACGCCGATGCCCAAGTTGATCACCTGGTGATAACTACCCGGCCCTACGTAGACAAGGTCTCCGGGCCGCTGTGTGATGAACTGATGCGGAATTTTGCGAGCCTGGAGATACTCGGACGTGATGGAGATATTCTTATGATTAGCTGGAGTCGGGCAACCTTCCAGATAATCAGAAACATCATCGCACCCTAGGATTCTCAAGCGACCAATGGAGTCCCCTAGAGCCACCGTCAAATCATAGAAACTCCGGGGATGCACAAGGAGCCACACCTTCCCCGAGCCTACTTCGCCAAACCGAATCACATTGGCGCTGTCAAGGTAGTTGTCCTCCACATGTAAGTCATGTAACTCGCAGAAGCAAGAGGTAATCCCCACTGACGCTGGAGTGGTATTTTGCCAGTAAACGGAAGCAAGACGGTCCGAAGCGACGTCGCGGACGCACTGATCAAAGAAGGCGCGCGTATCAGCCAATGAGCAGAGATCCGGCGCACCTGCGCGAAAGGGAACCTAATAAAAAAGAATCAGAGAAACAATATTAAAAGCTATCAAAACCAAAAAGTAAAACTACTTACTAACGACAAGTACTGCAAAAAGCTTACTATCATTCTCTTAAACAGATCCTCGGGAGACCCAACCAGGGCGGCCTCATCCCTCACATTAGGATTCAAAAAGAAATGCGGCTCTTGAGAGCACAACAAACGTTGCTCAGAGAAGGCGGACTGTCCCGCTAAGCAAATTTTCGCAAACTCGGCACACATGTTGCGGTAGCAATTTTTCCTTCGGACGTCACGAAACTAAGGAAATAAATGGAAATCTCAGTAAACCCAAGATAGATCATCAAAAAATGGAACAAACGAGACAGTAATCCAAGTACAATCAATTAAACATAAATTACTTACGTAACGACAAGCTACGTCCGAATAAAATCGGCGGTAGACTACTGTCGGACTGATAAAGCAGTTGAAAAATATACTCATCCTCCGCAGAGAGGACACGATAAGATATCTGAAAAAACGAAAAGAAAACAAAGGATTAGACGATACGCCTAAAGCGAGGGAGTAATTCATTAGCAAATAAATTGAGAAAGAAAAAAAAATGAAAATCTTAAACACCAACCTGTACACCAGTAGCCGTACGCTTTACGTGCATGGCGGCGGGCTAAGCGGAGGACTGCAGGCAGATAACGCACCGGCCGTCGACGTAAATACTGGACCCAGCTATCCCGTGACAGGAATAAAACGGGTCCAGTCCGTCGACCCCCACTTCCTTGCCCACCTCCACGGCATAACCATAGTCGTCCGACTCGGTGTCGGACTCATGCATCTAAAAAGAGAAAAACTTGAGCTATCAGCAAGGGAAAGAAACAACGACATAAATAAAACAGAAAAGTCGACTCAACCCAAAAGAAAAGGAGATAATAAATAACTTCGCTTACCTCTATCTCTAGCACCTCCTCGACACCCGGACCCCAGAATTGTACAGCCATCGTAGCAACAAGCGAAAGGTAGTGAAGCACAAAATCAAGACACAATACTGAACAGAATCGAGAAAAACGCGAGAAAAATAAAAGTGCAAACCCGACATAATTTCCTACCTCTACACAAGATCGTATCTCGCGAAATCTGAGCGCCAGAAAACAACACGCATAGCAGCCATGAAGAAACGGATAAGCGACGAAAGCCTTATCACGGCTAAAACTCGATTCAAATAAATATTTTCTAAACATTAAAACCCTTGGCTTATTAAAGGGACCCCATAAGGGAACGTCCCATAAAGCCCCTCATCTAGCCATTTATAGTAGCCTAATAAATTAAACAAATGAATGAAATTCAACGGAAATCTAGATATTAATATTGCTAACCCACAAGTGGATGACACAACAACAATAACAATCTAACACAGTATATAATAGCCATCACGGCGCTATCACACCGTGAAAATGCAACTACAGCCGATGCAGGTGGCGGAGCGCTTCGTGGGGTCTACCTACGTGAGCGTATGATGCAGCAGGACCAGCGTGATGGCAGCTCGCCCGCACGAAAGCCAGGAACAAAAACTACAACGTCTCGCGTTCGTAGAGACAGATGCAGCCCGAGTAAAGCGCCCTGATGACGCAGCATTGGGAGTCACTACGGGATCCACAGTCAAGAGTTATCTTGGTTGTCTGCGGGTAAAAGGCTGTCCGTGTGCTACGAGAATTCGAATTTCGCGGCTATCGATTTGGACATCGTGTCCACGGGGCTATCCGCGTGCACGCGCGACCGCGCGACTTGGCAATACTTGCATTCGAAGTGAAAGGTCGCTGCTGCTGCGCCAACGTTGCTCGTCGTCTCCTCGCATCTTTCACTCACGAGTCGGCGACGTGCGTTGTCCTTATTACGTTCACTCTCTCATTCACACAAGTGTGTGTGTGTGTGTATGTGTGTGTGTGTGTGTTGAGTGAAAAAAGTCGGTTCGAGCCAGTAGGAACAAGTATGACGTGTAATATAAGGTTATTTCAAAAATTTAGTGTAGGCGTTGTGTAGAATATTGTATGGGAAGCGAAGGAATGTCAGGTGGTGTGGATAGTGCCATACAAGTTTTAAGACAGCAGCCTTTACAGGACTTGCTAATAGCGAAACGTGCTAGACAACCTACCTGATAATCAAGCCCGCATTGATGACACCAGACAACTTCATTAACTGCGTTACGGCCGCATTTCCTACACACTCGCATTAAGACACATAAGAAAATATAAATAAAAATAAAACGCAAACTTAACATTAAATCGCAAACTCACAATTATAGTTAACTATAAAACGCAAGAATATACACAAAAAAAAGAAAAACAAAAATGCAATGCGTAAAGCAACTAATGCACAACGAAATCGTTTTGAGTTATTGATAAAGATCCATTAAGTTTGAGAACGCGAAGAAGCGAACAAGTTATGTAATCAAACACCAAACTTGTGCCAACCCTGGTAGAAATAGGCTGATTTAAAATGGTGAAAAAGTTAAGAACTTGGTAGTTTTCTTTGTCAATTCTTGTTACAAGATGTAACGATTTTTATCCTACTTCTTTGACAGTTCTTAGATCGAGCTGTTTTTTAAAAGTAATGTCCAAGATAGTAGGTCAAATGACAACGTTTACTTGGTTCGGTTGGCTAAGGCGTGCAGCTATCCTTGTGCAAGACTAGGGTTAGAGTCCATGATCGCTCGAAAATTTTCGGATGATTTTTCGCATGCAAATCAATATTCTATATACTTCATTAAAAAAAAACTCGAATACATGCCTGCTAATAATGATTTTCCAATTCTAACCTCGAATCGTCATTAACCACGTGCACCTGTGTCGTATTATTTTACCAACTATCTTCGAAGAAAATAGTTAAGAATACTCAATCTAAAAACTGCCAAAGAACTAGGATAAAAAGCGTTACATCTTGTAACATAAACTGACAAATAAAACTACCAAGTTCTGAGATTGACAACCTCAGAACTTCTAAATAACTTGGAGACTGTTTCTACCAGGAACATGCAATGGAATAAATAAATGACTGACTAGAAAGGCAAAGTCGCTTGAACAAAAGTAAACCTATAGAAGCCAAAAAAGATTCGAAGTCGCTAGGATTCCTGCGCTAGAGCTCTCTCTCTCTCTCTCTCTCTCGCGGATTATATATAGCTTGCGGTTTATTAGGGGCTGCACCACCGAGACTCTCCGCAGAAGGTTGGTTGAGACGTTAGTACAGCCTCACTTGGACTACTGTACCGTGACTATCTTGGACGCGCCGGACGAACAACGTATACGTATACAGAGACTGAGTAATTCATGTGTGTGGTTCATCTTCGGGGTAAGAAGGGATGAGCATATCTGCCCCTACCAGAGGCGTCTAGAGTGGCTTCGCACGGATTCCAGAAGGCTCTACTTTGAAGCTATCCTTCTGTATAAGGCGATTCGGATCCAAGAACCGTGGTATCTTGCGTCTTTCTTTAAAAAGCACGAACCGCGACCCTCTAGTAGGGGGGTTCCTCCGGAGATAAGTATTCCTACGTGGCACACTGAAACCGGAGCTAGGGCCTTTCAGATCCAGGGTGCTCGTTTCTGGAATGCTCTCCCATCTGCTTTGCGTCATCTGCCATCTCTCGCATCTTTCAAAGGGGCACTTCAACGGCATTTGTTGGCACTCGACTCTTGAGTTTTCCAAACCTATCGGTGTTTGCGCTCGCAATTATATAATTATTGTATAATTAGTTTTTAAAGTTTTGTCTAGTCTGACTTGGCCTTTTGGCTGCACTTTTCTGTGATACTGCGCAAATAGATAGGTCTATGACCAAACCGTAAACATTGATGTAGCTTGACCGACTGTGATCATTTGTGATCTATATTTAAGTATATTTGTGAATATTTTGTTGATTTTAATGTATATTTTTATTCATTATACTTATTTTTGCGCATGACATGCTAATCTTAGCTAGTATGTATCTGGACTGATTTTACTGCTATATAACTGCTGTACTATCATTGTATTTATATTTATTATTATTTTACTGTCAAAGTGAATAAAGATCTATCTATCTATATATCTCTCTCTCCCAATTGTCTCTGATAAATTGGCGCCTCTAAAAAAGGTCTAAGGCAATTGATGGACAAGAAAAAAGCCGAAAGGCGCTATGAACGCACGGGAAATGTTCAACTGTTCCATGAGTTGCTCCGGCTCAGCGACGACGTCGACGTGCGCATCAGTGAGGATCGTAACTCTAACGCCCTGAATGGAAATAAAAACATTTGTAAAGAGATGCGCAACTTTGGCCTCCTACCAAGAGAACAGAGGAGTAACTTCACGGTTTCTCGCCGGGGACGCTCAACGAGCACTTTGCAGGAGTCTCTATCTCTCCCCTTGAGAACATCGACGATGAAATGGACCTGATCGTGACAGCAAGCGAGAAGGGCTTTTGTTTTAAGTTAGTCACTTTTAGTGATGTGGTCATTGCTGTTACTCATTTCTCCTCGCAGGCAAAGGGCGAGGATGGGATTCCTCACCAGGTGATCGCCAAGGCGCTTCCGGTCATTGGAGAATATTTAGTTAACATCTTTATCTCCTCTTTTGCTCTAAGAATCTTCCCGGGAGTCTGGAGGAAAGCGCAGCTTTCCGGTCTCGGACTTTGGTCCCATAGCTCTCCTGTGCTTTCTCTCCAAGGTTCTCGAGAGGATTGCCCATAACCAGATCACGGAGTATCTCAATAAAAGTAAACTTTTTGATCCTCTCCAGGCCGGCTTCCGTGAACACCACAGTACCCAGACAGCACTAATTAAACTTACAGATGACATACGCATATACATTTACAAACGGAAAATTACTCTTTTACTGCTGTTTGATTTAAACAAGGCCTTAGACACCATCTCACCGACAATACTTATGGGAAAGCTTCAAGATTGGTTTCTCAAGGGCGGCTCTCCTGTGGATTAAATCGTATTTACAAGGTTGCTCCCAGATGGTGGTTACACGAAATAGTGGAAGTTCTGATTACCTGCAAACCAATTTGGCAGTTCCATAGGGTTCTGTTCTGGGTCGCCTTCCTTTTTGCTTATATGTAAATGACTTGCGCGAGACCCTTGACGGACGTGACATCAAACACATTTTTTATGCAGATGACCTCCAAATTTATCTTAATACTACCAAATATAAACTGCAGGAGGACATTTCTTAGCTACCTGATGTGGCACAGCTAGTGGCTGGTGTTACGTCATATATATATATATATAAGAAAAATATAAAAATTTTAAAAATAAATAAAATGTAGACGCAGCTGCGTTTCAAACAAAAAAATGTATGTACCGTAGGGTTTAAGAGCAGGCGAGCGTCCGGACAGTGCAATTAGGCAGTCCGAGGAAATAGTCATTAAGAGCGAGCGTAGGTATAGCGATTGGGATCGGTATACGGCGGGCAACGGCCCAATCTTAAAATTTGTGCGTAGATAGGAAATTCAAATACTTTAACGACCTTGTTTGTCGAAAACTCGGCGACGAAACGATAATCGAGCGGCGCAAGTTTCTAAGTTTTGCGACGCAGATGCGAGGCTATATAGAACGTTACAAAATAAAAGTAGTTTAACAGTAAAAGCATTTGTTGTAAATAAAATATAAATTTAAATTCACATAAAATATGAACAGTTGAAAACTATATTGTTGTAACTGTGCATATTTTATTTAGTTTAAAGATTATTAGTTTACGAGGAAGAGCTTGTATTCGCGGCGTAAAAATTAATTTATACTTGCACAGATTTTATGATTTGTTTTTAGTTTAAATAGATAGTTTATAAAAATAATAACTAGAATAATATAGAAACAGAATTAAGGTTTGAAATTTTAATATTAAATAATAAACAAATTTGACAATAGACATTAGATAATCACATTTGACAATAGTTATGATAAATATGAACAAATAATGTAAATTTATAAATAATTATAAAATAAAAAAATAGTAGAGTCAAAAACGATACATGTAGGGCCATCTAGCGAAGAATCGGCAAGGCAAAGAGAGTAGTGTGGGAAGGACAAAGGGAGCGGGAGAGGATCGGAAGAGGCGGCAGCAAAGCGGAAAGATGCGACGCTATAGGTCGATGACCGATATAGAGGGCGCTGACGCACACCCAAAGGGATGGGCCTGTAGGAAAAATCGGGTTGGAGAGGGATAAGATGCGACGCGGGGGTGAAGCGAGGAAAAGCGTGCGGAGAAAAGTGCAGTCCTGTCGAGGAGTTCAGTCGAGGTGGCTGCTCCTAAATAACTTCAAATTTTAAGCCGAGGTGGCAAAAACGTGGATTGTAAAATATTTCTAAGTAAAAGAAAAATATATTATTAAAAGGAAAATATTTGAAGTGAAATGTTTTATAATTATTTATCAGAAATCTACCTATCAACATAAATATTAAAAAAGTATCAACGGAAGGAAGAAGTTTACAAACGTGTATACTTTGAATTTGATTCAATCTACAGCTGAAAAAAGTAAGTAAGATTTTTATGAAGATAAATAAAAAAAAGGGTTGGGAATTTGAATAATGAGTAGGGTTTGAACGCTGCCACTCAGTGTCACAAATATTTTTGGGAGAACTTGTTTGGAAGTTTGGAGGGTTGATTGACTTCGCTTGTCGGAGGCCCTTTGACCTACAAACTGACTAAACCCGTTCATTATAGTTGGAAGGGATTTTGTTTAAAGCTCTCGCGAACTTTTAAAATAAAATAAAGAACGACTCCATCCCTAGTTCAGCGGAAGCTGACTCAAAACGGAGATTTTTATTTTGTGCGCCGAGTATCTGACGTTATACTGGATGGGCTGAGGGCGCAAACCTAAAGCTCAATGCAGCCAAAACTAAGGCAATTTTTTTCGGCTCAAATAGAAATGTCAATAACCTAATCTCCTTGGGCCTTCCGGGATTTGAGCTGAGGGAAGGTATCCTTATCCTATTCAGCGGCGAGGTTGTGAGTCTTAGGGTCACCTTGGACACTAAGCTAACGTGGAAGCCGCAGATTGATAAAATAACGAAAAAGGTGAACAGTGCGATATACACTCTGCGGTTTATTCGACCCTACACCAATAAGACGCTTTGCAAAAGGCTGGTCAAGACTTTAGTTCAACCACATCTCGACTACTGCTTAATCATGTGTCTAGACGCGACAAACGAACAACGGACGAGACTACAAAGACTGAGCAATGCATGTGTCAGGTATATTTATGGGATTAGGCGGGATGAACACATATCTCCCTATCGGAGACAACCGGGCTGACTTAAGTCGGCTACGCCAAACATTTTATACGACATTGACGGAGATGTTATCACACAAATCTTCTACAGGGCTAGTCAAAACCTAAATTATTATATTATACTCTCTCTCTCTCTCTCTCTCTCTCTCTCTCTCTCTCTCTCTCTCTCACCAACAACCCTGACTGACTACCGCCCGATTTCACTTCTCTGCTTTCTCTCCAAAGCCCTGGAGTGGCTGGTGCACAAGCAGGTCTCGCAATACCTAGAATCAAGGCTCTTACTAGACAATTATCAGACAGGCTTCCGCACCGGCCACAGCACTCAGTCTGGCCTAATTAAGCTAACTGACGATGTCAGGGTCGGGATAAACAAAAAGAAAGTGACACTCCTTCTGCTCTTTGATTTTAGCAAGGCGTTTGACACTGTGTGCCACGTCCGGCTCCTGAGGAAGCTAACAACTTTTGGCTTCTCTAAGCAGGTTATCCGCTGGTTTGCCTCCTATCTCACTGGAAGAGAGCAGGCTGTCGTTGGTGACAGTAGCGAGCGTTCTTCCTTGCAACGTCTTAACATCGGCGTCCCGCAGGGCTCCGTCTTAGGTCCCCTGCTGTTCGCTCTGTACATCAATGACATCGGTTTCTGCCTGGACTCCGATGTTTCCCATCTCATCTACGCGGATGACCTGCAGATCTACAGCCATTGCCACCTCGAGGAGCTCGATTCTTTATCAGACAAGATGAGTGCTAATGCCGAGAGGATAACGGGCTGGGCTGCGCAAAACAAACTTAAACTTACTGTTACTAAAACCAAGGCAATCGTCCTGGGCTCCCGCTACTACATACATCTACTTCCCTCTACAGCCAACACGTTCATTAATATCGGGGGTGCCCAGGTCAGCTTTGAGTCTTCCGTGCGCAATCTGGGATTGGTGCTTGACTCTAAACTCTCATGGAAGGAGCATGTCACACAAGTGTATAAGCGTGCTCACTCTCTAATGTACAGGCTTTACTTTTTTAGAAAGAGTACCAACCTCAGATTGCGTAAACATCTCGTGCAGGCACTGCTGTTTCCGCTAATCGACTACTGTTCTCTTGCATACTGTGACTTGACGCAGGAACTCGACTTGAAACTACAGAGACTCGTGAATACAGGAATCCGGTACATCTATGGTGTAAGGAGGGATGAGCGCATCTCTCCGTACAGGCGGGAGCTGCAGTGGCTAACCACTGCTGGACGCAGGAAGTATTTCACATTCTGCTTCCTTCGTAAAATGTTCAACACGGTCGTACCATCATACGTACTGGCCTTTTTTGACTTCCGCGTCTCGCCCCGGCCTGTGAGGGGTGAGGTGACACCACTGGAAATACCTGCCTTCGCGACTGAGACGCTGAGGAACTCGTTTCATATCAGCGCCTCATACTTATGGAATAGCCTGCCATCTCACATCAGAAACACCTCATCTACTGTCACCTTCAAAAGGCTTGCTAAAGACTACTACTTTAAACTTGAAAACACATAACTCATCGACATTCATGTACACGCACACACTTACTCATTCTCATACTAATCATCTTCACTATCAGTACACTTTTACACTACACTTACTCTATACACGCCTCAACTTACTTTACTTCTAATTTATACCTACTATTTTTACTTTAACTACATAATGCTATTTCTTACTATTGTACAATACAATGTACGCAAGTAAATCCAATCTAATCTAATCTAATCTAATCTCTTGCCCCTCACTTTGTATGTGCTTTTTCTACCTTCCGTGCAGCAGACGTTACCTGTAACATACTGACATAGTATACTTCGAAAGCAAAAAAAACGATGACAGGTTGCCAACGTTGCTCGTCATTATTGTTAGAATCTTTTTATGATGTTCAAATCCTTAGTTTTAACAAAGAAAGTTCAGCGCTAATTAGCAAATCAATATTTTTATTAGATATGCTTTAATGTAGGTAATTTACTTTAAAATTTTATAAAATCTGTTTGTTTAGGAAATGCTTGATGACTATGAAGTACCTGAAGCATGCAAGGAAGAAAAAATTATCTCAAGGAATCAAGGAATAAGTCCGTTATACAGTCTTGATAGAGATGGTTCTATAAAAGGTATTTATAATTTATAACCCTTAATAATTTATTTACTTATTACCTAAGCGTAAATAAATATAAGAAAATGCATGTAAAAAATAAGAATCTGATAAACCGTACTATGTCAAGATTAAAAATTAACGTGAGTCTATTACTATAAAAACACATTCATTTTAAATATGTATACCAAATAGTTTTCACCCAGCAGTTGTGAAAAAAATCGCGTGGCTTACTATGTAGTAATCTTCCTCAAAAAGATTAGTTGATCATGTTTCTAATCATGTTTCTAATCATGCCAAAACATTCGCTGATTGTCAAATAATAATCTTCAAACATTTTCATTTTAATACGTTTTTGCGATCAACACCAGGTTTTTAAAATTAATTTAAAAAATGTTAATGTAATGACTAAAGGGTTTATCTCTGCTTGCTAAATACGCTAACCTTCAAGTTTCGTACTACATTTTTTGTAATTTATATCTTTAACTTTATTTTTTTCACTATATTTATCAATAACTTTACGTTTGAATTATTTCTATCCTCATTTTTATTCTATTTTTATTCTTGATTGTAGTGGATAAGAGAGCGGGGTTTAGAGAGAAATTGTTGTACACATATCGTCGCTCTCTACAAAGACTAGCACTGTTCAAATTTTCAAACAAAAACGAGTGGTCTGGAAATCCATGGCAGCGCCTAGTAAGGATGCCGTCCTTTCCACATACGGAGCAGAATTTTCGTGGCTTGTTCTTGCATTCGGTACGCGAGTGTCCATGTTGTTTACAACGCCAAGAGCATTTGGCTCAGTTATAGTAGTCGGTCGCCATATAGTGTTTGCTCGTGGAAGTACTATTGATGTCCGTCTTTCGTTGTTGTTCTCGAATTCTAATCGAGATGTCTTTGTATTCCTCGATGCGTTGTATCCGTTGGGAATAATCATGAATTTCTTCCTTGCGTACTCTGAGTTGCCACTCCGGATTCATGTTGTAATAGAGATTGTGTAGCTGTTTCACCAGGGTATAGCCTCCTCTTTGTCTCATTAACCTCGTGAGAGCGGTATAGTAAGTCCTTATATTTTTTCGGATGTTTGCACTTTTTCAAAGACTTGTCTGGTTAAGTTTTGAAGCCTGTCTTTCGTCGCCACTGGACAGATTCCCCTCAGAAGAGCTCAGAGGCACCCTGTAACAATTGCTAGCTGGTAAATCCTTAGGCTGATTGAAACTTTCGGACCCCTTCCAGAAGCACGTACTTATCTTTTCCTACGGAATGACAATTTCATTTGCGGATCTGGTCTAGGACTTAATTTTCGCCAGGTAATGTTTCCGGAGGATTTCGGGTCGTGGTAGACGATCTTCTTCCCTATCTTCTTGCTTGTTGATGAATTTGTCAGGATTATTGCAGACGTAGCGCACGAAGCGTTAGCGGAGTTCTACTAGGGTTCCGTTTCCGTTGAAATACAGCTTTCTTCGTTGAAGTTTAATAGTAACATGGGCCTTATTGAGGCGATAAATCTACGATACCTTCATTTAAAAAAAAAGGTACGATTAATTGTAAGATGATTGCGAGGTCAACCGAACCAGGATGATTCGTGCGATACCACCTTAACAGGGGTCAGAGTGGCCGTGCCGGCCACTTACTTTTGTAAGTACCAAACTTAAAAACTCCAGATTATTCGGTCGACGTTAAGCTTCCTCTCTTTCTGTCTCTCACCTCGATCGTGTGTTGGTAGCTGGCATCCGCCTATCAGGCGCGTTGTGTATGCCAAACCATCAATAAATAGTTAGCTTAAAATTTACACTAACCCAAGATATTGTTATTGACTGATCCTGGACCCTGCCACCTCCATAAGCTTGTGTGCACACATGAACATATCTGACTTGGCCAAGCCGTGCCTTCTGCATGCTCAATACGTTATTAGCAATAATAAACAGGGCTCTTCTTGCACTTGTTGTTTATGCCCGATACGTTATTAACAATCATAAACAGGGCTCTTCTAACTCTAATTTGTTTATCTGTATATTTCTAAATATTATAAAACAATATCATAAACTCGAAATTATTGTTTCAAGTAAACATAAGTTTTAATGTTATTAAATATCAAACATATTGATTGAACACAATAACATGTGTCAAAATAGTAGGCTCGCTCATTTGCCGGCGCACTGGCGAAAGGCGTCACTCCGCTTCAACTGCCTCTTCGCTTGAAGGCTCCTCTGTTGCCTTCGAGCCAGCCGGCAACGCTTGCGTCTCCGCGGTCTCGACTTTGCGGTAGACAGGCTCGGGCTCCAAGTAAGCCGAAATTGGTCGCCCAACTATGGATGCCGCTGGTTGTGGCGCATAAGGGCGACGTAGACCCGTCGCGGTCATTACGTCCTCATCAGCAACCAGCGCAGGTGGTTCGGGGCGGCATATCGCCAACGCTCCCTCTTCGTCGTCCTGTTCTTCTGGGGAAGGCGCTCCAAGGGTCCTCCCCTTCGTACAAGATCTACTTGCTCGCCCATCGCATCGACAAGTTGATAAGTAATGGTGCCGCTTATTTCTACTATTTTATACGGCGTAATATATGGTGGTGCTAACTTCGCGGAGCGTTGCTCCGCTCCAGAAGACAACACGTGATTCCGCCTCATTACTAAGTCTCCGACTTTGTATGACGCAAGTTTACGCTTAGCGTCATAGTAGTGCTTCTGGCGATCTTGCGCGTTCTCCGTTCTCTGCTACGCTTGCTCGCGCAGCTGGAACAAATTCCACATGCGATCATGCCATGCATCGATTGCGCGTCTCTGCAACTCCTCTTCTGCGGCAGCGTCCTGCTCGTGCCTCGCTACAGAAGGTTTCCTCGAAGCATCGTCGAAGATACTTAGCGATGTCGGTTTCATACCGAGCCTGTTGTAACGTTTTGGCTTTGCTACCGCAAAATTGGATAAGTGTGTCCCACCGAGCTTAGAGACCGATGCGCAAGGCTACTAAGTTAACAAAAGGATCGTCGGGTGACCGTCGCGACATTACTGTCGACGCGTCTAGGCTCTTTCTAAAATCTGACTCGGTATACTCTCCGAGGAGCCATCTGTTAAGCCTAGCAACGCGATCTAATCGCTAGTCGTCTGGCTTCAACTGCATACTCTTGAGGGCATCGTCCATCTCTTCTTCGACGTTGTTCAAGCACCAATTTTCGACGACCTTCTCTATTTTCTTCGCCATGTTGGTGGATTTTCTGCGTGTAAACGACGTTTACGGGGTTGCGCAACAACGACGTGGCAGCTCCCTATCCTACGCATTCACTTTAGATAGCCCCTAGATTGTATTTTTGTTGCTACAACGTAAGCTGCAAAAATACAACCTTTCTACTCACGCACTTGCACACCTAAGCGCGTCGCTGTGACATAGATTATTACGCGAAATCGAATAAAACGAAAGATCGAATTCGTATAATCGAAGCAAAATACGTAAAAAAAATCTTAATTACGCCAGGTAAGCACGAATTGATTCTGGCGCGCGCACTCGTAGCACCGGTGTGCTCTCACTTGTAACGCACAGTTTGTGCTACAGGCATATACGCACTCATACACCCGAAAAAAATCCGAAAAAGATAAAAATATGTTTCGCAGAATTATGCGTATATCTCGATCTGCGAGTCGAGTGTGTTCTCTTCTTGACAAATCTTGAGGTCTTCTTGGCTGAAAACGGGGCGTATACTGTTCCGCGTCTTCCCGAGGAAGTGACTATATACCTCCCGCCCGTCGCGTTCTCGTAGAATTATCTCTATGTAGCACCGCAAGCGCTCGCACTCTCTTACACACTCGCGCTGCTGTGCGATTCGCTCCACTATAGCGTGCGTGAACTATACTTTGCGGCTACACGAATTTGTATTGCCGCTTTGCCGCCTTTTGCTGTTTAATTGTTAAAAATTAAACATCTTACAATTTCGCATACACGCTCTGCTTTCACATGAGACGTCGCGAAAAAATAATACTACTCTCTATCCTATCAAGAGTGCTTTAAAATTCTCCCGACAACAAAAAGAAAATTATTCTACTTGGTGAGCATGCGATACTAATGTCAGCTTCAAATTTCGCTGCTCCAAGTCGTTTAATTTAACATCGTGTGATAATATCGGTAGATATTTGTTCTCGGCCTGGCAACAAAAATCTCCGATTATTATTTACAGACTTCTCGTGTGAATTCAGTTTAAATTATTCGCATACGCCGCACGAATAAATTCGAACGCTGCTCAAATCCGCCTGATTTGAACGCAACGTAAACAACGCGGGGATGCTCGTGTTTGTGTCCCTCGCGCGACCTTCTGAAATTCGCAATGGTTTCTCGCTTGCGCCAAAAATCGCGAACATATTAATACAATATTTGCGCATTACTTTCTAAGTAACCCATGAACTGGGTGCCAATGTAACGGAATGTAAATCTGATCAACAAATAACGCCCTAAACGAATGGGTCGCGTTCCCTCGATGCACCTCCATTGCATGCAGCTGTCTCAGCTGCTTTTGTTTTGCTAGGTCTACGCGCCGCCTGGCGCATGCTCGGCTGCTTAACTGCATTAGATACTGATAAATAACGCCCGCGGAGGCGGCGGTATTTGCAGAAAGGAACAGGAATCGGAAGTAAACAAGCGAGGTTTAGAACTGATGAAAAAGCACGTAAAATAATAAGACTTGGTTATATTTTACTAGCGAGTCAAAACCGTGAATTTATAAATATGAAAATAATAATAATCTGCGAGTCGCCAACAACTTGGGCTCAAACTTAAGGAAGATACTTTGTACATCTGTAGTTCTGGTATGAATGCAGGAATTTCGTTTTGAATGTTTAGAAAATGTTTTATACACAAAAAGGTACCAGAATAAGCGAAAAAAGAAAAAAATGCAGTTTTTTTTATCGCCAAATCATTTCTAAACATTTAAATTAATATCCCTGCATTCATAACAAAACTACAAGTGTACAAAGTATTCATCTTGAGTTTGGACAGTGTAAAAGTTCACAAATTATTACACTGAGTGCCACAATGGGCCAGCAGGAATAATGAAGATTTTAGCATAATATAATTAAAGGTATTTATGCTAAATATATCTATAAAAAATTTCAAATGATTTACTTAAAATTTATGGATTTTTCTCAGAGTTCTTTTTTTCAGGGCTTAAAGATATAAGTTCGGTTTGGTTTGCTAGCAGTTTAGCTAATTGCTTAGTATCATTAGCTGTAATGCTGATAGGTTGCTTGATTTCTTTTCCAGCCTCCTCGTCTAGGGTTCCAAATATTGTACGGCTAATTTTTCCTATTGCAGAAAACCAGGCTCGTTTGAATCTTGGTTTCTGTATCGTTTTGTGGCCTTGTAGTAGCTTTTTTACGTTGTCAACGTTCTTCATTGTTTCCTTAATCTGCTGACGTATCTTGGCCAGCTGCTGTTTGTATAGACATACTGTGTTTCCGTGAGTACAGAATGATTTTAAAATACTCCAGGTTCCTAGTAGATTATTCCATCTTGAGAAAAATGCTTCAAGATTTATACGCTGTATCATTTTCTATGTCGTGCTGGAGATCGCTAATGGGTTTAGCTTTTAGACTAGTAGCCCTTGATTATGGTTGATGGCCCTTATGTCGATCCTTCTATCGATATCCTTGGGTGCGGTGCACCTGTTAGAGTGTGTTCTATAATATTATTCTATTAAATAACGCGGTAGCGCCCTGCTATATTTAAATTTTGTTAGAGTTTTATTTTCTCCTCGTATTTCATGCCTATAACTGTCACTTCGTTTGTGTGGTCCAGCCCTTGGGTTAGTACTTCTTTTTTTTTTATTTTTGTTCATCCTTTCAGGATTTGTACGAGACTCCCTGTGTGTTACTCTCCTGACGTGGGACTATCACGAGGCATACCCACTAAAACTCCACCTCTAATAGGGCCGCGAACCCCCCCCCCCCCTGGTATCAGCTTTCGCATTCCTTCGGAGGATTGCTTGTCTTAAGCTATGCTAGCCGTTAACTAGTCTTGTAAACAAACGTCATTGTTTTTCGCGCGGAGAACCGCCTCCACGTACGCCGTTATCTTGCCCCAATTCTGCTTGCTGCCAAGCATCGTTTTGACTACAGTCTCGGGCGTGAACGCCCCTATCGTCAACTCCAGTACTCTACGCTTTTAAGCCCAGTGGGGGCAGTCAAAAAACGTGTGTCTCACGTCGTCCCGTTCGTCACCGCAGTACTTACACCTCGGTGTTGCTACCCTGTTCATCGCGACGCTAAGCGAGCCTCGTAGATTCGCTTGCGTTTGATCGCAAGAAGATCCACGGGGATTACCCCCGCGATTACCATCGATGCCTCGGCAGCGACCGTCGGGTAGGAGCATGCTATTCTAAGGGCCCCCTTCGTGTAGGTTAGTACTATTAATTTCCATATATTTTCGTAGAATTTTTGTTTATTCATTTAAATTATTAGACTGTTGCGATATTGTAACATCATCCTCTAAGAGTTATAGCTATATAGTGCTGGATAAGGGGCATAGGACGTACTATTATGGAATCTCTTTAATGCTAGTGAAACTTGAACTCAGGTCCCCCACTTCCGAGGCAGGCACTTAGTTCGCGCTGCCATATAGGTCTCTTGTTGTGTGCCATCGTGTTCCTGTATTAGTTTCGCTTTTCGTGCTCTGTCGGTAAAGGAGGGTACTGTGTCGGCTAGCGATGCCTAGATTGCCTGTTTCTTATGTATTTTTTTTTTGTTATTGGGTTCGGTTTGTTCCGTTTATTTATTTATTTACACCTCTGATCTCGTATTTCTCCTCTTTTTTTCCTGTTCCTCGTCCATCTTTTTTCCAAATCTTTCCTTATTGACTTTGGGTCTTTAGACATTACACAGGATGTGTCTCCTGTCAAGTCGTATAGGACTGATCCTGCGACGACTATTTGCCGTCGGAAGGTCAAGTTTACCATTGTTACTACGGTTCCGCAAGGGCAAGTGTACTCGTAGTGTTCAGCCGTGAACCATTTCTTCCGCAATTCCCTCGTTTCGGCTAATTCTTTCAGCCAGAGATCCTTTAAGGGATGACTCTATTAATAAATCTTTTCTAAGCAAATGCTTTCATTTTCCTTACCATTTTGCGTTTGTACTGGTTTAATTCCTTTCCACTGGTCTAACGGTGTTCTCTGCTTTGCCATTGACGTCGGTCTGTCCGCTTCTATGCCAGTGTAGGCGCTTGATATCTGACGCTCTCGCTACATCGATTTTTGCTTACCGCGTTTTTTCTTTCGTTTTGTCGAAATGTTAGACTTGTTTTATGTCGGGTGTGTGTGCGTTGGGTTTAAGCTTTAGGGATGCCCGATACGTGTCTACAAAATTTTCTTGACCTTATTGTAACTTTTCGAGTAATGCATTAGTTATCTAAGATTGTTTAAATATTTGGGCGACTATTTTCGCTTTTCGTTAACTTTTACACATGCCTAACATGTATGTGTAAGATCTTTCTTATGTAAGTGTAACTCTCCAAGCAATTCATTAAGCATCTAGGATTGTTGAAACATTTGGATATTTTTCTTGATTATTTAATCGTTATGTATGCCCAATATAGGGTAAAGATTTTTCCTTTCTGAAGGTAACTTTCCGAAATATTGCATTTAACATGTGAGACTGTTTAAATAATAGGTCACCCTATTTGTCCATTAGATTGCAATGCCCCACACACGATTCGCGGCTTAAATTCAAAAGCAATATAGCGAAATTCTAAAGTCACTCGACTATCCTTACAGAAACACATGAATGCTCTGCTACTCTGCTCTGGCACATACACAACACCGCAGAGTAGTCAGCAGCGGTGGGAGAGGAGAAAAACAAGTATTACGCAAGAGGAATAAGCGCGGCAGCGGCGTAGCTCTCACCAAAAATACACATACGCTCAAAGGAAAAGAGCGAGCGGTGACGATGAATTCGCAAAAGTGTACAAAATTTCGGAGGCTTGATCCGCGCTCTCTCCGAAGCATATAAAAGGCCCTGCGCGGCCTAGTACAAGCACTAGCTCTACCGCAATTTATGCGGACTAGTCTCTACTCAATTGCACGTAAGCATTGAGTAGAAATATTTATAGATACTCTTTAAAATTAAAACAAAATATAAGATAACGCAATTTAAGCGTATCTTATAAAAATTAACAAAATATGCAAAATTCTGCATACTCAATGTAAAAACAGATAACGCAATTTAGGCGTATCTAAACATAAAATAGAGGATAACGCAATTTACGCGTATCACCTGGAATCACAAATAAGTTCAAATAAGTTACAAATTAAATGTAAAAAAGCATATTTCAACTGAATAATAATATCGCATAATAAAGCGTATTAAACATTAATCAATCAGATAAATAAAGACCTAATTCGTATGTTTACTTGTAAAAAAGGAGTACCGCAATTTACGTAGTAATCTCTTTTTTAATTCATTCAGTTAAATATATTTTTTGTTTATTAACTAAAAGAAATATTAACAAGATCTCGTTATTTTAGTATATACTCCCACTCCCTGGTATCCCGGACCTGACCTAAAATTAAATTATTAGTTTTTAATCAATTTTTTCTCTTTCTCTTGACCTGCTGTCGGAACTACGACCCGAGTCAGCAAATGCTCATAGCCCTTTAGTAATAAAATAAATCAAATATTTTGTACAGGACCATAAAGAGCCGTGACCGTTTCAAGATGTCCTGGGGATGTTCCATACGTGCCCCGAAAGACTTGTTCCTAGGACTTGTGGTTTCCTTGGAAAGTTAACTAATGCTCCGTTATTTATTAAAATTGACAATTTTCATGATAGAGGTGGTCTTAGTACATCCCCTGACTATACAAATCCACCCTTTATAGAGAAATTTTCCTGAAATTTGTCAGGCATAAAAACATTTTTATTTATTTATCCGCCCTTAATTCTTTGTTTGCGATTTTTGGAGTGTGAGTCCTCTTGAGGGGTGTATCCGCACGTTTGACTCGAAGGAGGGTGAAATCGGATAGTGGTTCGATTTATATGGTCGATTCCCAAAATCCTGATTTGAATCTTGACGCCTTTGGCAGCCGCAGTCGGTCATCTTACGTTCCTCGGCTGCACGCCGCATTCCTGGGCTGCACGGCTGTCGTACCTTTTCCGGCCGAGCGATAGCGCTCTGTGTCTGCCTGTAGTTTGTAGTTCAGCGCTTATGGTTCCGTTCCCGCGTTCAGAATGTGAATGCAAAACAGGATGTGCCCTTATATATAAGAAGAATGATGTCCGACTATTTGAAGGACCGAATCCTATTATATGACACGGATTATGATACCAAGACCTATAAAGTTACAGGAGGCGTACCTACAATTACCCGAAGGAGCAACAGTCGTGGGCTTTTCTAACGTCATAGCAGTAGTGATAGTAGCGAAACATAAAGAAGAGGTGACAGAAATAGCGGAAGAGGCGACCCGTATAATACACGAATGGCTAACGGAGATGGGTCTGGAACTAACCAGCCACAAAACGGGAGTTATTGTTATCTCTAGTAGGAAGAAAATGGAGGAAATTAAACTGACGGTAGATGGGCAGAGATAGCTTCTCAACCAACCATCAAGTACTTCTGCATCACCATCGTTGCAACACTAACTTTCAAACAACATCTGGAAATAGTCAGCGATAAAGCAACAAAAGTCGGTGCTGCTCTATCACGATTGATGCCAAATGTAGAAGGCTCAACTGAGAAGCGAAGGTTACTCTTAGCCAGTGTAACCTAATCGATTATGCTATATGGATCCTCAATATGGGCAGATGCGATGCAGGTAAAATTGTATGCCCGATTGCTAACTACTGTGTACAGACGAAGTGCACTAAGAGTGGCATCCGCTGACCATACAGTATCGGTCAATGTAGTGTGCATTATTGTTGACCTCTTCTACGAAAGAGAAAAACACACACACGCGCGCGCGCATACACACACGCGCACAGAGACACATACACGCACACATACACACACATGTATACTTTAGTGTTAAAATATCAAAATATTTAAAATTATGCACAATGCTAAATGTATCTAATACTCAAAATAAAATCAATATAATTCATTTTGAACAATGTACATTTAAATAAATATTTAACACAGTATACAGTTGAATACACTTTAACGTTAATGTGACAGTTGAATTTGAATAATAAGTATGGACTATATAAAAAAACAAATTAATTATTTATTGATCTATTATCTATATCCCATCTTTTGATCTATTATCAATAAGGTATTATAAAACATTATACTGTTTAAATTAAATTTTCGGTTAATAAAGTTTTTCTGCTATTTTGATTTATTAAATATACAATGTCATTGTTATCCACATTCATCATTATGATTCTTTCAAAATGATGATTACAATTATTTGTTGTTCTATCAGCTAAACTTATTATTTTATTATCTATATTATTTTTTGATTAATTTTTAACAATTACTTTTTCTTTGTGTTGGCTTCTAAAATAGTTAATGATTGCTGTTTATAATTAATATTTATTTTTATAATCTTTTAATATTTGAAAAAATGACGACTTTAATGTATCATGCATTCTAATCAAATGCTCTCGCATTTTACTAATATTAAATTTAACATTCCATGGACATTATTAAATATAATAGCGACTGCAAATGCTATAGCAAAAACACCACAATCATAATAATTAGTCTTATATTATTAGACAAATATATTTTTCATAATTATTTAGTAAAAACAAAATAATTTATTTTAATTAGAATAAATACTTTTATGAGTGATTTCTGACGTAATTTTTAATGTAATTTCTTAAGTGAGAAATCACTCTAAATAGTCACGTGATAAATCATGTGATTCTTTTCGCCAGGAAATAGACTAAACATCAGAAAAAAGAACTAAATTTGACATCAAGACTATTAGATGTATCGAGGTGCGAAATCAGGTAGATTTGCGCATCGTTGAAACGCGACGTTGCGCAAGCGCGGGTCATCATTCGGAGCCTCGCGTATAAGTCGCGGTCCGTCGGACAGGGAGATCGCTTCCGGCCATAGGCGCAAACGCATCAGCTCTCGTGTATGAGACTGACTGTATCGAGCGACGACCGATAGCGTGCAAGAGAGTGAGAGTATGTGTGATGACGAGAACGTGACGTCCAAGCCAACTCCTGCTACGAGAAGAAAGGCCGACCTGGCCTATCGACTAGCGACCGATCGAGAGAACGTCGGCTCCTGCGAGTGAGCTAGCAACACCACTGGGGCAGAGTGTTTATGAGTGTGTGGTGCGCGTCTACCGAGAACGGCGACAGCGTGTAAGTATGGCTGAGCCCTTACATCTGTATCATGCCAGCAGTAGCAACGGCTACAGCTTTGTGACTTGGTGCTGCGGCACCAAGTAACGGCCTTTTCGTTCGCGTGCGTAAGCTTCGTGAGATACTCGCGAAGCCAAGTCGACATTGAGATGACTCAACGCACATTTGTAAAGAGACAATATTGGCCGCACAATATATGATTTTGTTATTTTATTTGAATCGGGACTAGCTACATTTTCTCTCTCGTTGTTCTCTACCGTTTCCTACGTCCTCATCGTGAATACCGTTGCCTCCGCGAGCGTTGCAACAAGCGGTTGCAACGCAAAACTGAGAAGTCGGCTACGCACATGAGAGTGTGGTGTGATAGCACACGTGCGAACACGGCGTTCGCGAAGCAGCTCTAGCAGCGAGCTGAGTTGCAACGATGGTGAATCACTGGCGTTGAGAGAGCTCATCGCAGCACTGAGGGATTGTTATTCGGTCGAATATTGTCGAGTTTTCCCCGAAATCTAGCCCTGTTGCATACAACACAATTAACGGTAAATGAGAAATTGCGAAATGTCCGTCATGATAACGGTCATAATTTTTCAAATGTTTCGTACATCGAAATCTAATTACGAAACGAATTAATTAAAAGAAAACGCGATATAATATAGATGTGTTTAAATATAGTAAGTATTATAATCTTGATTCTAAGTACCAAAACGGTAATCGTCGCGCCATCTATTGGTTCGCGACGATTTCGTGCAGTCAGACGAGCTCATGCGAGAGCAAGTGAACTGCGCATGCCTCGCGTGTACAATCTGCGCGCCGACTACGCTGTATACTCTGTACTCTCTCTCTCTCTTGCCTGTAAGACTCCGATGTGATCGGACGTGCCGAATACTGGGCTCCCAAACCAGACTAAATATTACAATACACTATTATTATTAACCTCGGTGTTTTTATTGATCCAACCTTTCCAACATGGTAGCAGAACGTGGTTACCTCTTTTTCAATTTTACATCAACCTTCGGGGAAATGTAAAATTGAGGGGGGTTAAAAAGTTAGGTTAGAAGAAAAGCCACGTGGAAAAGTAGTTAACGGTTATTGTTAACAAAGTGAATCGCACAGTGAAAAATTGAGCAGTGAAATAAATTTCTCAGAAAAATGATATGCTTGTGAAACATTGAATTCCAAATTTGTGTGTCAAAACGTCCGTCGAGAAAAAAAGAAAAATTTCAAGTATAAATTTACCAGTTAAGAAAAGGTTAAAGTCAAAAAATATATGCTCAGTGACGAAGATAAAGTTGTCAGGTACTAAACAATAAGAAGAATTTTGAAGATTAATAAAAATTTAAGTGCGATGTCAATAGATTAAAGTCGACAAGTGAAAAACGTGGTAACGTGCTAGTACAGAGCACGTGGCAATCTTGAGGTTAAGCACATGTTCTCGTGGTTTAAACATAGAGTAAAGCAAGAGAATGAATTAGATGCTACAGATATTGAATTAACAAAGAAAATAAGAAATAAGATTAGAAAAATATTTTTAAAAGAAATCAAGAAAATTGTTGTATTGAAAAATCAAATGTACGAGAATATACGTGTCAAAGAAAAAGAAACAAAAATGGCGAAGCAAGCTAAAGTTGTAGATATCATGATACCCGTGTTTGATGGTGCAAATTACTCCAGTTGGAAAATTAGATTAATGATTTTGCTAGAATATAAAGAATGTAAAGATCCAGCAATTAGAGTAATGAATGAAGAAGATAAAAAGAAAGAAGCAGAATGGAAGAAAATGGACTTGAAAGCGAGAACAATGATAATTACCAACTACAATGATAGTATCATCTCAGACAAACGGTTAGAATATGTTGGTGAATGTACGACAGCTTTCGAGATAATGAATAAATTCGACAAGATGTATTCGACGCAATCCACGTCACTACAAATAGTCTGCAGAGGAAAACAGGAAGAAGTAAAATTGAAGAATTTTGATCAAGTAGACGAATTTTTTGCTGAATTCGAAAACAGTGAACGAATTCAAGGCGGCTGGTGGAAAATTGGAGGAAACAAAGAATATGAGGTATTTAATACGAGCACTACCACCAAGCTACAGCTACATAGGAAACTTCATTAATGTAATTCCGGAAGATCAAAGGACAGTAGATTATGTGAAATCAAAAATTAAAGAGAAAAATCTTACCAAAAATGACTCTGATAAAAAGAGTAATGTAAGTACTTTTACAGCAAAGTTCTAAGGAAAATGTTTTACATGCGGTAAAGCTGGTCACCGTCAGAGGAACTGTCAGAGCCAACCACAAAGCAGTCAAGGCAGAGGTCAATCAAATCATCAAGGTCGACAAGGTCACCAACGAAGCAACTACAGGCTTCGTTGGTGACCTTGCTCATAGGCGAATCTTCAAGCGAGCAACGGGGCAACTATTCATCTGAATCATGGACAACACAGCTATGCCACGACTCGAACAATTCTTATACCTACCCTCGGGAAAAGTATAAGAATGATAAAACAAGTGAAGTAAGTTATGTAACAAATCGTAGCGAAATCGATTGGTTATTAGATAGTGGTTGCACAGATCATATTATAAAAAATGATAAATTCTTTGATAAATGTTGAAACGGTCACGACTTTTCTCGGTCCTGGAGTGTAAGATATATTAATCTTATTATAGAAAAGCAGTGAACATTTATTTAATCTGTGTCGTAATTTTGACGACCGATTGAGAATGAGTTTAATTTATAATTTCTTATAATGATTCTTAATTATAGTAGTTCAGGTCTGGGATACCAGGTAGTGAGAATTCATTGCAAATAAAATGATTTTATTTGGAGCCTGTACGGGGTATTACGATGTGTAGATTTGAAAAATCCTGTAGATGTAAAATTACCAGACGGTAAAATGCTAATAGCAACAAAAATAGGTACAATTAGAATCTGTTTCAAAAATTACTACAATGAAAAATGTGTTGATTTAAAAAATATTTATTATGTAAAAGGTATTAAGCAAAATTTATTAAGTCTTTCCAAAGTCACTGGAAATTGCACAGTAGTACCTAAAATGATAATGCCAAAATATATAATAAATCTAGAGAATTAATAGCAGTTGCATATAAAAAAGATAATTTATATTTTATGGAAAATTTTGTAATACGAAAAGATAGCAAACAAATGAATGTAAATTCATTGAGATTAACCAATAAAGAGAAATGGCATAGAGCCATTAGGTCATGTAAATTTTCAATATTTAAATAAATTAGTAAAAAATAAATTAGTTGAAGGATTGCCAGAAAAAATCGTAAATATTGAAATGAAATGTGCAAATTGTATAGAGAGTAAAATGGCAAATGTACCTTTTGAAAAAAGCAGATCAAAAACTACTGAGATTCTAGAATTGATTCATACTGATTTGAACGGTCCACATAACACAATTGGTTATGGTGCAGAAAAATATTTTTTGACATTTGTTGATGATTACAGTAAATGCACGAGAATTTTTTGTTTTAAAAGTAAAGCTGAAACAGCTAGTTGTTTGAAAGAATTTGTTAATTTAGTTAAAAATAAATTCAATAAAAAGGTAAAGAAAATACGATGTGACAATGGCAAAGAATATTTAAATAAGGAAGTTCATGATTTTGTAAAATCTAAAGGTATTGAATTATTGCCATGCCCACCGTACGTCCATGAATTAAATGGAGTAGCGAATACAATAGATCTGTAATGGATATGGGTAGATGCTTAATGCGAGAAGCTAAAATTCACAGGCGTTACTAGCCCGAAATAATGAAAACAGTTGCGTATTAAAAAACCGTACAATTGCGAATACGGCGGAAAATAAAATCCCGTACGAAATATTTTTTAGCAAAAAGCTTAATGTAGATCATTTAAAAATGTATGGCAGTTGAGTATTTGTAAGAGTACCAGAAGCTTTGCGAAAACGCAAATGGGATGATAAAGCCCAACAAGGCGTATTAGTAGGTTATGTTGAAAATGGATATAGAGTTTTAGTAAATGGTAGAATCATAAATGCTAGACATGTTCAAGTCGTTGAGGAAAATACTAAAATTATAATTTAAAAAAGCTTGATGATGAAAAAGATAGAGATTTAGAAAATAGCAAATCTGAAAACGTAGAAAATGAAATACTGTCAAAACAATCCAAAATTGATGAATATCATGTAAATTCAAATCAAACAAAAAGAGATAACAAATTAATTTTTGATATCGCTGAAAAGGATAATTCAAGTTTAAAAGTACAAAGAAAGTCTAATAGAAAGAAAAGTCCTGTAAATAGGTATGGAAATCCTGTAACTCATTTCATTTATGTAAACCATATTGATGCAAATGTACCGAATGTAGATTTGAGGAGGCGATAAACTCTAGCGAATATAAAAATTGGAAAATTGCTATGGACTCACAAATTAATAGCTTAAATAAAAACAATATGTGACAAATTGTTGAAAGATCAAATAATAAAAAAGTTATTGATGCAAAATGAAAAATAATAATGTTTATAAAGCTAGATTAGTTGTAAGAGGTTTTCAGCAAAGAGAATACAATGAAAATATTTATTCGCCAGTATAGGTAAAATGCAGACTTTGAAAAAGTTACAAAAGGCATTATACGGATTATGAGAAAGCCCTAGAGCTTGGTATAAATGTTTCAACTATTAAAAATATTGAAACAGCGTGCAATAATGTTTTACCATATAATAGATTCGATAAGGATTTTTGCCAAAAAGTAGCACTAACTAAAGAATTTTATTATAATAATCCGTCCTTATTTTTTACTCGAGCCGATAAAGGTAGTATAACGGTGTGTCTGGATTACGAAGATTATAAAGAAAAAATGTTCAACTTGCTGAATGATACAAAAACGTACAAAACTGTAAAAAGGAATCCCCTTGTATTTCTGCAAAAAAACGTATATAATATTTTGTCTGATTTAAACGATAGAGACAGCTTAGATTTAAAATATGATAAATTTAAATGAACACAAACAAACACTGTTCTACCCAGAACATATGGGCTGCCAAAGATTCACATAAACGATGTTCCTCTCAGACCTATTATTTCAACAGTTAATAGTCCTACACACTTCTTACCTAACATCATTAATAAAACTTTTAGAGGTTTTTTAAACCCGATTCACGCATTGACAACAGCTTTGATTTAATGGGTTAATAGGTAAGCAAATATTGTTTTTACTATAATTTAAAATTGTCTATAAGGTTTTTATTTCTACAATTCAAAAAAATCAACATTTTTTATAACAAAACTTTTCTTATCGAAAAAGTTGAGATTAAGCATATTACTCATCCAGGGTCATTAAAAACATCATTTTTTTTTATATTGATGGATTATTTACAACAAGTTATGATCATTGTTTCGTTTTTTTATTAAACTTATTTTAAAGATTCAAGTTTTGAACATCTTAACATCTACATCATGTTTGCTACGGTTACAACGTCCTCGGCATTTCCCACTGCTTAATCGAATATTAATAATGGATGGATTCTCTTTTCACGAAATTCAAGTCAGAAAAAAAGTTGACATTGTTGCTACAAAGTGTATTTCTTTTGATAATGTCAAAAAGAAGTGCTTTGCAAAATATCCATCACCTACTAATACTAAGGAAAAGTACAATACACTAAACAAGGCTCTGGAAGAGTTATCTGATGCACCTGTTGGCTCAGAACAATTCACCGTTAAAATAAGAGGAATGGCAGTTCAAGTAACGTTACAAAAAGTTCTCTAACAGGAACAGAATTTGTTGGAATAAGTGATGGATCGATAAGACTGCTTGCTACCGAGGCAGTTGAACCTTCTCCAAAGTATCCACGACTTCATGTTGAAACTGATTAATAAGTTAATTAATATAACTAAAAACTAATCTCTAGCCACGAAAATACCTATATACGTATATATAATATCGCATACACGTACATGAAAACTAGCGCATTCATAGATATTAAAGAGCTACGATATTGGTATAGTATCTAGACAATTACATTACCCTAATAATAATAGTCATTTCTTCGCTTATTTTCATACCCTATACAAATTCATTTTTGCCTTGCAATCAACTTTCTTATCTAATTAATATTTAAAAACTAGCTTAGACTATGCTTTTCAAGAAATGGCTCAGAAATGCTTGAAAAAGCGTTTCATCAGTGGTCAAGTCTTTGCTAAAAAAACAAGCTTGTTTATAGTGCATGCAGAGATATACTGCCTAGTAAATAGTCAGGAGCTAAAACGGATTTCTACCAGAGATAAAGTAATTAAAAATTGTCTAATTCAGAAATTTCAAGATAAATTATTTATTTATAATTATATATATTTATTTAAATAATTAATTTTATCATCTTAGTTTTCTGTTATTACTGAATCTTCTGCTAATAATATTTTTAAATTATTTTTTTGACGTACTCTAGACAAAGCAACATATAATTGACCATGACTAAAAACTGGAGACGGTAAATATAATCCTACATTGTCAAACGATTGACCTTGAGATTTATTTGTAGTCATTCTAAATCCTAATCTAAATGGAAATCGTCTTCGTACCATGGTAAATGGAACTTTTTCAATTAAAGGACTTAAACCAATTCGGGGTATTAAAATAATTTTACCTTTACAGGTACCAGTAATAATTTCAACTTGAACAACATAAGATCGTAATTCTTGTGTCATTAATCTAGTTCCGTTGCATAAACCACCATCTAAATTTAAATTTCTCAATAAATTTACAATCGCATCAACTTTTAATGTTAATTTATAAGGAGGAATTCCATCGAGTGTTAATGAATGGACAAAACAATTGATATTGAATGAAATATATCTTCATTTTTTTCTGTGTTTACTGAATCAATACTTAAATATGTACGACTTTCTCCTTCCAATTGATCTAATACTTCGTCGTTAATTTTTAAAACATGAATATTAGTTGGTGTTAATATTACTTTTTGATATAATGTTTTATCATTGAGATCAATCTTACTTCTGAAAATTTCATATATTAAATTTGCTCTAGATAACAATTTAAATGTTAATTATGACACGATAAGGAGTGCGCGAAGCTCACTTAAAATTCCTAGTTAGATAAAATATCCGGTATCTGTAGGATACGTTTAGATGTATGATTCAATAGTTGTTCTAAATCAACGCTACCACTTTTTTCAGATTTGGAGAGACTAGAAGATATAGGATAAAAACTTTCTTTTGCTGACAAAAGTTGTTTATTGGGTATGAAAATGTCAACATTTTTTCCTTTTACCTGTTTGCGAACAGTGTCATACTGCCACTTTGACAATTTAGCATCTTCAATCAGAGCTATTGCTTCATCTTCGGTGAAAGGAATTATTTTCTCTGAAACGGAATTATTCGTAGAACAATTGGGATCGTTTAAAAGATCTTCAATTCGTTTAATTAAATGCTTTTTTTCCCAGAATCTCGTAAATTTTTATAAGAAGATTTTATTAGTTCTTCCTGAGAAAAGCTACTAGTAATAGACTGTATTATTCTGTATTTCGTAGATCTCGAACTGCCTTCAGTGTCAGGTCTTCCACGCTTCAGGTTGTTATGAAAATTCACAACAAAGTTATCTGCTATCAAAGATACATATTTTTTCCTCAATATGTGTTCTTTATAAAGTAACAGTCTCAAGTTTTTTTTAACGATGCCTGATTCCTCATCGCTGAGCTCATATTCCGTTTTAATATAATCGATCAAGCAATTTACACTTCTACTTTTATTGTCTAATTTCAACAGTAGTGATGATAACTGCTCGAAAATTAACCTGAAATTTATATATGAAAACAGTAGCCTTAAAAACGGTTGATAAGAAACTGTTTGCAATAATAATAATCGCCGGAGTAGTCGTGAAAACGGCTGAAAAAAAATTTGCAACGATAATCGCTGAAAACTCCTAATATTTATTCTAGTTTTGAAGTCTAATTTCAATGCTTATTTATAATAATGTGACGAGACACGGGTCTCGTCAACATAAATGCGCGTGAAGATGGCCGCATTAGACGTGGCATGCACAGCGAGCGCGCGCGCAACATTCGTAAGGCGAATCCGCACGAGCGCGGGGCGCGGCAATTAGCGAACGACTCCGCGGCGATGCGCCAAGTGGCGCGAGCGGCGCAAGCGGCATACCGTAATCACACCTATACATAGCCGCGCCGCGCGCCTTTATAAGGCGGACCGCACAGCACAACGGGGAGTTCTTCTCTAGCCTCACTCCAGGTAGTATCGTGAGCACACGTTACTACAGGGAAAGCGAGAGTTAGATCTACATCCACGAAATCGCCTCGTGATCCCACGTGACGATCCAGTGGACGATCCGAAACCCGAAAATCCTAGTTGCCGTCGTGAGCACACGAGACAACCCGGAACACCCGAGCGACGTCGAGCCTCTTATACGTGAGCACACGTATCTGACACCCGACGTCACCGTAGACCCTAATCTATATTCCAACGCAGTGCTGACTCCTTCTGCCACTGTGAGCACACAGTGTTGAGGAGGCAGCGATAGCTTCACCAACGGTTCACCGGGTCGTGCGCTCACGTCCCGATTAATCCAAGGGTCATCCCTATCCTATATGATTTATAATCAGCGACCCATCAATAACCACTTACAAATATATATAGCTTAATTTAGTATCTTTCTCTCTCTCTTTTGCGAGTTTATTCAATAGTTTGCCTTTGCACTAAAATAGTACTGACGAAAAGTATCAGCAAGCTAGAATTTAATCTTTTTATAAAATAAATAAATAACCAATAATTAAATGATTGTCAGCAAACTTTGAATTAGTAAAAAAATGTAATTAATAATAGTTTAATGTTGAATAATTAATGTTGGGTCCGTAAGGTACTGAGCGGTCGTAGCCGGATTAGGTAGAATACAATACACAAGATATTTTATGTTAATTATAAATGTGTGACATGAAGCCTTTAATCGTTTTATTATTATTCTCACACAAGTAAGAGAATCAGTATCGATACCAAAGCAATACAAGTCAATATTTCAATATCAACAATATATTCAACGATACAGCAGAAGTAATAACGTAGTTGTATTTATTATTTACGTCTAAATAAAAGAAAATATATCAAGCGTTAACTTTATTGTAGAACAGGAAAACTATTTGATTGTTGATTGAAGCTAAGATGAATTATGTGTCTAAGTGAATAGCTATAACAATTATTAATATATGAAATGAGGTTAAATGCACGATAAACAGTCATGTATGAGAGAAGAACAATAATTATGTTAAGTTAGTTTGCGATTGAACGAATCTACAGGAAAAAATCTAACGTTTATTGTAATTAGGACACGAAAATATTGTAATATGAAAAGGTGTTATAAATATATAATTTGGTTACGTTAATGCTATAGGAAACGTGTTAAACATAGATTGGAAAAAAGATGAATGAATGCCTTGATCTCGTGGTTATTACTCTGTGTTATGCACGAGGAGTTAATATGCCGTAGTTAGTAAGAAAACTAGATTACGTTTGAGTTTATGCAAAAACTGACTGGGAATCGACGTAGCCGGCCCAGCCGGACAGCGCATGGCTGTCTTTTTACAACCCGTCGAATGCAGAATTAGTATGTTAATATTAAGTGCAGATTTTTCTCTAGGACTGAATGAAAACTCCCCGGATCAGTTCGCATTGAATATCCCCGGATGTACACTATTAGTAAAAATGTAATTAAAATGAATTGTACAACGTAAAATGTCCTGCAGGGCTGCTAGCGGTTCTGCTAGCATACATGGACAATGGCTTCCTGTGGATCACTCGCACACATGGCGTCTTCCCTTTAGAGTTGTGTAGAGTGATGCTACTGCTTAGAGGAATGGAGTCGTACTGCTTGCGCTGGAGCACTCGTGCCGCTAGAGAGCTGGAGAGACGCGATGCTAGAGAGAAACCGCATGATGCGCACGAACGCACTCACATTTACACGCGTACTCAGCACGTCGCTCTGGGGACTCGCAAGTGCTACTAGAGAGAGAGTGCGAGCCTTCAGTGCCGTAGCCTGCGGTAATAGATCAGGTGTGTAGCCAGCTCGGGCTCCCCACTCTGCAGGAATGGTCCTACTTGGCCGTTGCACTCTCTCTCTCTCTCTCTCTCTCTCTCTCTCTCTCTCTCTCTCTCTC
>QLSS01000287.1:4231-18820 GCA_024372645.1 Trichomalopsis sarcophagae | reverse complement strand
TCTCTCTCTCTCTCTCTCTCTCTCTCTCTCTCTCTCTCTCTCTCTCTATTTGCTGGCGCTCGATTCGCTTACAGTCCGCGCGGATAACAAGCCATGCATCTGCGCTCGCTGATTGGTTCGCCACATGCGTAGAATCAATTAGCGCGTGAGCTGCCGACACTCGCTCTCGCGCTAACGTTGACGGTTAGCCGGCTTGTTTCTCAAACTTGAAGAAAGACTCGCGCCATCAACAACAAGCCGGCTCGCTTGTTTCTTATGCTCCCTTGGGGTTTCGTCACATCGATCGAGAGTTCTCGTATCAATGCGGCTGCGATGTTTGCAACGTCGCTAAAATCATTGGCGTTGCTTCCTCCACCACCTAACTTCTTGCTATTGTACCAGATAAGCATTTCTTTACCACCTTTAAGTAGGTGTTAGGAGTATTGTTTGTCTAGCCTATAGCATTGAGTATACTGCTTAGGTACTACCTTTAATATATCTACCCTCACATATTAAGGTATTATTTTGCATGAGACCGTCACCCTTACTGTATATAATCTGATGTAAGGTAAGCATTATAGCTTGTCGTATTTTCGAGCTTAACTAAGTTAACCAGATCCCCTTCTGGAAAAGCTGCTTTCCGCGGATAGCTGAGATACCGTCCTCCTGGCGTTTGTAAATAAAAGGATATTTTCGTAAATATCCAGTAGAATTCAAGGATAAAAAGCTAAACTTTGTGTTTTGAAAAGATTTTTCAGCAGAGGCCAATGAAGATTTTGAAAATTAGTGTGAAATCATTTTATTCTAATTGTAAGAAAGTGAGAAAAGATTTACTTTCTACTTGTTTTTAGGTGAAAAATGAACAATGCTTCAACATAGTCATTTGAAACGTATACTATTTTATTCCAACTAGCTATTTTTTAAGCGATACACGCGTTGTATATATTTTGAATTTTTACTTTATGAAGTTAGAAATCCACACATACACAGAGACAATGCGCTGGTACAAACAACTAATCAAAGAATAAATAAATAATACACTATGCAATAAGCGACTAACGTCGTAGATTATTTCCGTGGATGGGTATACCGTCCGTGAGAAGCAAGGACAGCAATCACCTGAAGGAATGATCGACTTTAGTCCCGTGTTGTATATAGAATATAATTTATTCACGACTTAACCCTGTAACCACTTTGTTGTCTTAAAAAGTGGAACATACACATCCATTGATAGGACAAACTAAATTTTAAAAATATATATTTTTAAGATTTTCAGTTATAATAATGCATTTTTTTTTATACTTTTTATAAAAATTTTATTCTTGCAGCAATATTTGTGGGGAAAATTTTGTTAGAAAATGAAGAGCTACTTTATACTCTCTTTTCGGGGCAATAAAGTAGCTATTATAGTTAAGCCGTGAATAAATAAAAATGATTTTTTTAATACTATTAGATAATGATACGTCGTAAACTTAACGGTAACAATATTTTTTACAGATGCTCCTTCTGAAGTTTTGACAGCTTTGGCAAAATTCGGTCATAAGCAGTTTCGGGATGGTCAAGAAATATCTATCATGAGAACTTTATCAGGATTACCTACTCTTGTAACCTTAACTACAGGATCTGGAAAATCTTTGTGTTATCAGTTACCTGCATATTTGTATGCTCAAAGATCAAAGTGTATCACGTTGGTTATTTCCCCTTTAGTATCACTGATGGATGACCAAATATCTGAAATGCCAGATTTTTTACCGGCTGCTTGTTTACATACTAACCAAAGCCCAATGTTACATGCAAGTATATTAAATGATTTAAAAGCAGGGAAAATAACAATTTTATTGGTTTCCCCAGAAGCATTAGGAGCTTGTGATACGTCTAAAAGTTATGTTACTATTTTTCGTGATTTGCCCCCTATTGCTTTTGCTTGTATTGATGAAGCACACTGCATTTCCCAATGGTCACATAATTTTCGACCATCGTACTTAATGCTTTGTAAAATATTGAGAGAACATTTAAATGTTAAAAATATTCTTGCATTGACTGCTACTGCGAGTAAATATACAGTATCTAGCATAATAGATTTGTTGCAAATAAAGGACGAAAAAACAGGTGTGATATCAGATAAGCCATTACCGTCAAACTTAAATTTAACTATATCTCATGATAAAAAGAAAGAAGATGCTCTAATCAGTCTCTTACAAAGTGAACGATTCATTCAGTATAATTCAATTATAATTTATTGCACTCGCCGTGAAGAATGTTCTAGAATAGCAGGATTATTACGTATTTGTTTAAAAGATCAAAATTTCAAATTGAATCATTCAAAAAGAAATGAAAAAAATAAATCTGCAATAGCAGAAGCTTATCATGCAGGGCTATCTGCTTATCGACGCAAGTCTGTATACACTGCATTCATGAAATCTAAGATACGGATAATCGTTGCTACTGTAGCTTTCGGAATGGGCATTAATAAACCAGATATACGTTCTGTTATACATTATAATATGCCATCTAATTTTGAGAGCTATGTACAAGAAATTGGAAGAGCTGGTAGGGATGGCTCCCCAGCTCATTGTCATTTGTTTTTAAATGCACAGGTGCGTACACTCTTATTTGAAATGCTTTTGAATGATTACGCAATAATCCAATTTAGATTCAACTTATTTTATATACTTATAGTAAACTTTTTATTATTGACTGCTAATTTATTGGCACATACCTTTCTTTTAATTATTTATTGTTCCTACAATGATTGGAGCTAAAAACTAAGAAAAAGAGATTCCTCAGGCAGCTACATAGTAAGATTACGCAAACTCAGCCAATGTCGCATTGGCACACAATAATGTAACAGTTGTACATTTGAGAAATATCATAATTATCAAAATCGCTCGACTAACCTGAAATGGCCCAGGTTATACTATTAGGGAACCGCGTGTAATGTCACAAACCCAAGAGTTAGATAGAGATTAAAAACACTTGAAACCCGTAAATAATCTGCAATCACCTTGCACTAAGGTTGATTACTCACAAGTTGACCCTACCCTCCGTACACTCTAAATACCAAAGAGCACTAAAAAGTGTAAAACGATGAATTTACACTTTTGAAGAGTATAAATTTACAACAAGACACTTAACAACATTGCAAGTGTAGATTGCGGAAATTAAGCTTTTGAAAGTATAAAACTCAAACCATTACACGTGTAAATCTACATTCTCAAATTTGATAAAAAGTATAGACCATTAACATTACACTCGTGCAAAGTATAATTTCAACCTTTGATCTTATCCTAAAGTATAAAGTAAAATAGTTATACTTTCAAAATCAACGATTAGAATTTTACAGTTTTCAAATAATGATTTAATGGTTTATACTTTTCTGAAGAAAAATTTTTACAATTTTAATTTCTGAAAGGTGTAACTTTTACGATTGTGTAACTTTTGCAAAAATGTAGTGACGTGTAACCAAGGTAGGGATCCATAGTCCTGTCCGAGAGAGACTTACGACGAAAAGAGCGGAGAAGCAATACTAGAAATAAACTAGAGATTGAATGGAATGATAGATACATATATTGATTTAAATTATTACAAAATAGATTGAACTCTGATTTGCGAACATGAGAGGGGGTCTATTTAACTTAGTACCATTCGAGAACGTTATGCTCGTAGCATACTGAGCACTAGGAGCATTAGTCAACAGACGAGGACCACAGATCGTCTTACGACTCGTAATAATAACTATACATTACAGGTAGTTGAGCTCCTTATATACCCAGCGCTACCCCCCTTAGTCGGTAACTTACCAATGTAGGTTAGTTATTCGTTGCTGCTCTCTGACCTAACAGGTGGGGCTGCTGTCTCAAACCTACGTAAAAGTTTAACCACTTGATAAATCTTAGGAACTTTTTGTTTAATGGCTATAATACTGCCATAAAATGGTAAGAATCATAAAAAAAATGTTTTCAAATTCAGAATCATTTTGGAATCACGCGTGGTTCCAAAATCATAACGGTATACGTACATACACTTAAACACCCATCCGCACGCACATTTTCTAAAAACGCATGATTTGAACTCTAAACACCATTAAATGCGTTTCTACAAAGTTTTAGCGAAACTAAAAATTTTACTATTACAAAGTTTCTGCTAGGAGGAAGCAAAATAGTCGAAAATTATATTTATTTGTTTGAAATATGTTAATATAGTTTCTTTATTTTAATTCAGTCTATACTGAGATTATATGAAAACATCCCTAAAAGCCAAACGCTTTGCTTTTCACATAAGGTACTCGCTAATATTTAAAAGTTCGCTTATGAACATGCACATACGCGCGCGCGCACACACACACAAAGTATGCAGACATTCAAATATTATTGATAAATTCATTCAACTGTCATGGGGTTAAGACTTGACGATGAGAGGAGAAATCGTAACTTTTTCCTGTTCTGATTACCGGTTGTGTTACCAGATAGTATTTTCAATATATTGGCAATGTTTTCTAGAAGATATTCGTATTCTTATGAAATAGATCAATATTTTTTTCAGATTTGTTAATTGGACAGTATAAATAAAACTACTCTGTTTCATTCGAATACTTTTATTGATTTGCTGCAGTTATAAAGAATGTTAAATTTTAATGACGATTAATTGGAGTATAAAAGATTTTAGGGATTGTATAAAACATATAAAATTTATACTGTAGTATATTTGGGAGAGGTAAATAAACAGATCTACATACAACATGGTTTCAAAAGTACTGATTTTATTCGCTTTTCGTTTATGTGGCTTAAACGGCACCAGCGCTATTAGCGTCTCTTATACACATATTCTACATATACGATAATGATTCGATTAAAAAATAATAATCACCAAGACTATTTTCGCAATAAGATTATTCCTGCTAAGAAAACAGACTTAGCTATTCCTGATAAATGTTGCACTATAGGATAATACTTATTTAACATGGCTGGTCACTATTTTTTTCTATTTTCTTTTTGCGTGTAAGATTTAACATAAGTCAGTATTTATTCGTTCCTGTTCCTTTTTGCTTGTAACGGGCTTTATCTTCCTTCACGACAATGGCGACACTTTCATCTGTCTAGCAGCCACGGCTATACCCTGGTTGGTTTTTGATTTGTATATCGACGACAGCGCCACTCTCTCTCTCTCTCTCTCTCTCTCTCTCTCTCTCTCTCTCTCTCTCTCTCTCTCTCTCTCTCTCGCTCTCTCTCTCTCTCTCTCTCTCTCTCTCTCTCTCTCTCTCTCTCTCTCTCTCTCTTAACTAGGTGTGTTCTTATCTAAATAGTTCTTAATTCTGGTACTAAGGTTAAATGAGTTTGTGTGTGTGTGTATGTATATATATATATATATATATATATACATGGTAATAAAAGCAATATAAGTGACTTACTGCAGGCAGCCACAAATGTGTTGTATTGTACCACAAAATTTTAAGGTGCATTGATTTGCAAAGACGAAGTCGACCCAACCGTCTCCCAGCAATTGTGATAATGCAATTGCTTTATAAAAAGCAGTGATAAAAAAGTAAATGGATTACAAGATTTACGAAGACAGAGAAAAAAGAAGGTTGAGTGAGAAAGGAGGTAAAAGGAAGTAGGAGAAAAAACATTAAAGAGTAAGTAAGGCTTCAGAAAAATAAATATGGGACGTTTCACGTCAATCGGACCATCAGTGCACCTAAAATTTGGGTTAACCTAACAAGACGTTTGAGGTCTCAAAATGATTGTTTGGTCAAAGGCTTTTAAAAAAGTTCTTGCCTTTTAAAAAATCCAATGTGGCGCATAAAATATTGAGCCTGAAACCCACGTTTTCATAGCACATTCAACAAAAACAATAGTAAAGATGTTATAATTTGTGAAATATCCCGCCAAAAAGGATATACAACTCATGATAGGACATATTATTGACAATGCTGACAGAATTCCAAAATCAAAAATGGCGGAATCAAAATGGTGGACATTATACCTCCACCAAACCCATTTTACCGCAACAAATGATTTTAGATCAGTTTAAAGTATCGATATGGGAGTTTTTGGGGTCATTGAATCTTGACCTCGAAATTTCAAAATTTAAAATGGTGGATCCAAAATGGCGAACATTAAACCGCCACTAAACCAATTTTACCGCAACAATGATTTTAGATCACTTTAAAGTATCGATATGAGGGTTTTTAGGGCCACTGCACCTTATTTTAACGTAGAAATTTTAAAATCCAAAATGGCGGACATTATACAACCACCAAAACTATTTTACCGCAATGAACGATTTTAAATCAGTTCAAAGTATCGGTATGGGAGTTTAAGGGGCCGCTGAATCTTATTTTAACCTCGAAATTTCAAAATTCAATATGGCCAATATAAACTGGCAGATATTTGTCATAACCTACCCGCAGGCTCTCTCGTGACAAGCCCCTGCTAACGCGCAACACGCCACGCACGCTGCAGCGTGTATCATCGCGGCGCTAGTACCGCGACGCGCCGCTAGGCGGCTGCGCATTACCCACAAGTGAAGTTGCGTCGCGGAGGGCACATAAGGAGGCCGGGTCCAGCGCTGTACCTCGCCCCTCTTCCAACAGCTTAATGCTGCAAGTACACGGCTTGTGTCCAATGACAACTTGTTCAAAGACTTCAGCAAATAAAACTTTTGTGGCAAAGGAATTTATTGCTTTCAAGTGATTTATGTCATCCATCTTTTTTACCTACACCCCCAACTTCTTCCCACGTTTAGCAACCCATAGAAAGGAATATTTTCTTCAAGGAATGCTTTCTTCATCGGCGACTTTTTCTCCAACAGTCTTTTTCAGGATAGTTGGTGAGCAAGTCCATCAGCGGCTTTATTCATAGGCGACTTTTTCTCTAACAGTCCTTTTTAGGATACTTAATAGGTACATTAATAGATACATTGTCGACTTCTTCTTCAACATCCTTTTTAAGGATGTTGAAGAAGAAGTCGCCTCTCCTACGAAAAAATATCGTATCGATAGATGTGTTAATCCATTTGATATTAATACAGGACACAGCAAATCTCTTAGGAAGATCTCCAAAGAATTTCAAAATGTCTATCCTGATTATCCAACATCTTCACTGATTTGTGATACATGTAGAAAATCTTTTCACAAACTACATGATTTGTCATCTCCAAACGTCAGTATGAGTGTTGATTTTGAATCAGAGACTGACTCACCTTCGGTTTCAAACACGGATGCACCTATGCAAGATGATCTTACAGATATTTTAAATGGACTTAAAAACAAATTCCAATCCCTGCCGGAGAACGATCCATCACGTGTCAGTATTCTTACAATTTTGCCCGAATACCGGGCAATTCGTAAAATTATGAACCGATTTGGTGTGTCTCACAGAATGGCTCGTAAAGCAAAACAGTTAAGAGAATCAGATGGAGTTTTGGCTTCTTCTGTTGCAAAACGTGGAAAAACATTACCTGCAGAAACTACTCATAAAGTTGAAGATTTTTACGAAAATGATCTTAACAGCAGAATTATGCCAAATAGTTGATAGATCATCACTTCATCGCTAAGCAACAATCAAAGTTTATTTCAGGGAAGAAAAATAATCTTTCAGATGAAGAGGTTCTTGCTCAATTGGATTTTGCTAAGAACTATGCTTTCACAGCCCAAGATGCTGCACAGGCATTTCATTTTAATAATGATCAAAGTACGATTTTTCCTGCTGTTGTTTATCATACATCTGAAGGCAAGCTAAAGCATTTCAGTTCAGTATCTATGTCCGACTGTACTACTCATGATGCCACTGCAGTATACATAATGCAGCAAAAGCTTATACCTGAAATTCGCAAGGTTTGTCCCCCAGTAAAAATGGTAATATATGCTACTGATGGTGCTAAACAGCATTTTAAAAATCGTTATCAACTGAGTAGTTTAATGAGTCATAAGAGAGATTTTGGCGTTGATGCTGAATGGCACTGTTTTGCAACAGCACACGGAAAAGGTAGTGACGATGGAGTTGGAGCGATAGTAAAGAGAGAAGCTACAAGAGCGAGCTTACAAGCTGCAAAAAATAAAGCAATTCTAGATGTTAAAGCTCTTTATTCATGGGCTAATGGGCGATCATTCAATATAAAATTTTTCTTATACACCAAAAAAGATCACGAACAAACTCGTCAATTCCTAACAAAGAAATTTAAAAACTGTCCACCTGTCACAAACATACAAATGGGTTATGGATTTATCCCAGAAAATAATGGAACGTTAAAATCATGCATTACTCAAATGCCAATGAACCTAGGAATAGAGTAATTTATGATATCGGCGAAAGCCATTTATCATCAGTAAAAACTGTACGAACGAGGAGTCAGAATTGATAAGAGTGCATAAAATGTCATTAAAGATAGATTCATTTGGCTAAATTATATATTTTTTTCATCCACGCAGGTATATAAAAAATATACACAGAACAATAGAAAAATGTAAGTGTAAAAACCACAGACAGATAATTCTAAATCTATTAGACCGGAAAAATATAAGATTCATGTGCACAAATCCTGATTCCGATAATACATTTATAACCATTTACCTCAGAAACCCCTATATCGATACTTTAAATTGATCTAAATCATTTGTTGCGGTAAAATTGGTTTAGTGGCGGTATAATGTCCGCCATTTTGGATCCACCATTTTAAATTTTGAAATTTCGAGGTCAAACTAACATTCAATGACCCCGAAAACCCCCATATCGATACTTTAAATCTAAAATCATTTGTTGCGGTAAAATTGGTTTGGTGGTGGTATAATGTCCACCATTTTGATTCCGCCATTTTTGATTTTGGAATTCCGTCAGCATTGTCAATATTATGTCCTATTATGAGTTGTACATGCTTTTTGGTGGGATATTTTACAAATTAGAATATCTTTACTATTGTTTTTGTTGAATGTGCTATGAAAACGTGGGTTTCAGGCTCCATATTTCATGCGCCACATTGGATTTTTTAAAAGGCCAGAACTCTTTTAAAAGCCCTTGACCAGACGATCATTTTGAGACCTCAAACGTCTTGTTAGGTTAACCCAAATTTTGGGTGCACTGATGGTCCGGTTGACGTGAATCGTCCCATATATAAAGTATGACGCTATACAATAAGTTCAAGTTTTCGGTTAACGTAAGAGTAAAATGTTTACTTAGTTAAGATTTAAGATTAATACAAAAAGTGTGGGAAAGTTTATTATTGCAAGAATTTAGTCTACCGTAGTGGATTGTGATAAAAGAAAATGAAATGTCATGAAATGTCAGTTTCTGCCTCCATTGGTCTACAAACGTATGTCTAAAGATGCATATACATGGTGATCATGTAGAATATAGTGTGTGTGTGTATATATATATAGTGAGTTTGACTGAAAAAAGTTGGTTCGATCAAGTATGATCTATAATAGAAGTTTACTTCTTATGAACGTAAAAGTTTGGGTATATATACATGGTGACAAATACAATAATATACAGTTACAGTGTAAGTGTTATGTAGTAAAAATGAGAATAGTTCATATTTACTTAAGATTTAAGGTTACGCTTAGTGAATAAAATATCAAATATACAGATATATAGATACATATACTTAGTGATATAGATATAAGCTTAGAATATAGTATATTAAATATATATATAGTCTTAGTACAAGTATTTAATGGAAACAAAAGTGAAAGGTTTTTTTTCAAGAATCTAGTTTAGAGAACAACACCTTTAAACCCTAAAAAAAATTATTATATATAGTACGTATCACAAAAATAAAGTAAATCATTTAAAATATTGTATAGTAATATTTAGTATACATACTAAACAGTTTTATAAGCTACAAAAAGACCTAGCCGAGATGATCAAAAGATCGATATTTTCCCAAAATTTTAAATTCATTAAAGCATTTTCACTCCCGTAATTGTACACTCGGGGAACAAGATAACTTTGAATATTCTGGTCCGTCCAACGTGGCCCGCCATGACAATTTTGCCCGATATGTTAGCTGGGTTGTGGCGCGCGCGCAGCCGGCGCTCTTTTTTAAATTTGAAGACGATGTCGACGCCCTGGGTCCGCTGAACCGATTCGGACCACTGTCGCTGAACCGCTGAACCGATGACCCAGGGCGGAAACATATCCCAGTTCCTCCAGAAGGAGGATATTACCAGCTCCCTAGGAATCTAACCTAGAAGAGCTTTCGTTGCAGTCACGGCTTTCGTTGCACTTACTAAAATTGTAATTTTTAAAATAATAACTTTTAAGTTTCACAATAAAGTTTCATTTATTTATTTACAAAAACGTGAGATTTGTTACATTTTTTAAATTAAAAAAAAACATCATTATTCACTTCAAAAGTAAAAGGAATACTTGGAGCTGAATGTTTACAGTCACTAACCAGATCTAAGTCTGTTACCCTAATGAATAGCCCTTAGCTGCATTACAATTTGTATCTTCCCCTATACCGAGAACTACAAGAATCTCTGCTTTTGCAGAAACCAGGGCATCGTAGCTTTCCAAAAGCACCTGTGCTTTGTTTGTGTCGACTGGCAAATGTCATTACACTCCAACAAAAACTAAAATGTCATTTTCTGGTATCAATGATTCATTCCAATGAGGTAATGGTGATGATTCGTTTACATCTGAAAAAATTCAATAACTTTGAATTAAAATACAAAATAAAGTTAAATCTTATCAATATTAATTAAGATCAAAGCTTATAAAAGTTTTTCACTCCTGTATTTTGCATACACTTAGTGATTTTTTAGCTGATTTATGCGCATTGTATTTTTCACACTCTTCAATTGAATGCTATCAACAATCGATAGATCAGCTGATTCTTTGCCTCACTCGTAAGAAATCTTCGATATTTTATTCAGTTCACCATCTACTGTCAAACGGTTGTTGCAATAGTTATCCAACAGCTCATACATTTCTTCACTCACATTACTGGCATTAATAACAAAACTAGGATTGTTGTATTCATGATGCTTGTGAAAACTAGATTTAGTTATACAGTTTTTGTACTCGTCGAACTTAGAATTGATATTCACCAAACTAGAGCCTTTATAACACTGATCATAAGTTCCACGCGATGGATTTTCAGTAGCCATGATTAAAAAATTCTTTTTTCAAATAATCATAATCTAACTTTTGTCGGAACTATAACTTGTAGCACTTATATATGTTGACATTTAGATTTACTAAGGGCCAATTCAAACAGCAGACTGTAGATCTTGTAGAAGCTGCCCTGTAGTAGCATCTCATCATGACTAATGACTTTCAGAGACTTGTAAACAAGTTGCTTGGAAGCCCTGCAGAAGTTTCTTCACCATATAGTTGTAACCAAGATTTTGTGACCTCTGGAAGAGTTTTCTTTTTCGCCCATCTGGGTTCATCATGATCTTTCACTACTTCTTTACTTCTAATCATTGTATGCTGGGGAAAGATCGATGCCATTTTCCTGAATGTAACAAAATTTATTATTTAGACATTTTCCACTGGTCTTCAATAATATACGTAATTATTCCCAATACTCACTTGCAAAAACTGTCGACACTGCATGGAGAATAATCTCTACTAAGTGTAGATTTCACAATGCTTTTGTCAAAACAAATCCATCCGCACTATCCATTACAATATTTTTTCATTATTCTGATTTCTATTTTTCGCTCGAAACCGCTTGGCACCAGAGTAGACCAATCCAAAAATGAATAATGATGTAACAAAGCTTTCTCTTTGAGAAAGCGAAAAACTTGTAAGTTGTACTGAACAAAATATTTACAATTGCTGTATCTAGAAAAATAAAATCATCATTAATTAAATGTACAACCTTATCAAATAGTTAAATTATAGCAATGTTTACCTTATTTTTAATAGTTTATGTAACCTCCATTAGCGTCGATCATTGCAGATAAACGTTTTGGCATGGATGTAGCAAGTTTTTCAAAAAACTGTAGGTCAGCATGCAATGCCCGCCAACTTTGAGTCACATTTCTTTCGAGCATTTCTTGATGTTCTGCATTCTGTGGAATCCAGTCCTTAACCATTTTTTCCCACATGTTTTCAATGTAATTAAGGTCTGGTGACCTTGGCGGATGATTCAGTCTGATTAGCTTTGGATGTGCTGCATACCATTCTCTGACGATTTGTGCAGTATGGATTGGTCTGTTGTCTTCTATGATGTAAACTGGAGCATCTCCAGGGTATCGTCTCTCGATACCAGGAAGCAAAATGTTATCCAATATGTGGACATAAGTCCTTGACGTCAATTTTCTGGTAATTTTTACCAAGTTTCCTGGGCCATCGCCAGAAATCCATGCCCAATAAGACTTGGTAAATCTGCCACTTTGTCTTTTTGGGATAACATTCTCTGGATTATACCTAGTTCCGTCCTGTCGCCAAACACACAGTCTTCCTGAAAATAGAAAATAAATTAATTGACAAATTAACTGATTAAGTGGCAAAATGACTAAAGTCTAGACTCGAGACGAATAATATTGATATTTAAGAAGTAGAATCTAATCTTTTTGTAACTTCAAAACTTTACATGCTTTTAATAGGAGTAGTCAAAAATCCAATTCACAGAGTAATCATTAAATAAATAAATAAATGAATGACTTGCATATCAAGTCTAAATATATGTTGAACATTACCAAACTGACAAAAAAAAATAAACAACAGAAATTATACAAAAACGTTTTGGAGCATTGGAGCAATAGGTGACGACAATTGTAGGATTGACTGCGCGCGGGTGACAATATCACTGACCGTCAAATACTTGTAGTATAAATTTAACTCCAAATAAAAATAGCAAAATTTAAAACGTAAATGAATTACGTTATCATCCTTAGCGGTGGAAAAAACTTTTTCATCGACAGCAACCGTTCCGGTCTGCTTTGGAACAAAGTTGATGCTGATTTATATAAGCAAGTCTTACTGCATAATCAATAGGATTTCGTATTTGCGACTTCCGTGCTGCTTTCCGACACTTATAATTTAGCCTTTTTTTAATTGATTGACGCAATGTTTTCGGTGAAACATCCAAGTCCAGAGCATCTGGTAGGCGATTAGCGGAAACGAAACGATGGACCCTGAGAGCATCCTCAACTTGTAATTCTTCATCGGAGATTTTGTATTGCCTGCCACTGTTGTTATGGCAAAGATCGTGAGCAGGATTCTCAATGTCCTTTCCCCGAAACCGTTCAGTACATTTACGCACAGTCATCTCCGTGCAATCAAAATATTCTGCCATTTCGTAAAAGCTTTCTCCCCAACTCCACAACGCGCGCATTTGATTTAAATTCGCGTCTGTCGGGCGAAACGGCATAATTGAACTTTTAATTAAAAGAGCAATCACACCAAAAACTGCTTGAAACTTTGACAAATGAAGTGTGAAGCACGGTGCGAGTAGTGTATAACTATAAAGAAACCAATTGAAAATCAAGCTAGTCCCTAACCGGATGCATTCGATTCGTATTATTTGAAAACAGTTTTAAAAACTTACAATTTCAACAAATTTATTCAAAACTAATCAAGTTATGTATCTTTTTTTTATTTTCTATCTATTTATTTGAAAACTTTATCTAAAACATGATTTTATAATTTTACAACTTCTATTCATTTAAATTTTATTAACTTTTATTATAATCTCATTTTATGCAACATAAATACTTTTACAAAATGCATCTTTGCATTTCATTTTACATTAACATTTTATCAGCGCTTATAATCTCATTTTACAATAGAATCATTTTTTTAAATTAATCGTTCATATTACATTTTGCAATATAGTTATTTTTACAAGTTACAATCTAGTAAATTTTACAATTTTCATAGCGTTCTACAATAATAGTATTATTTTACAAAATTAATCACCGAGTCTAGTCAGTTTTACATTGATTTAATCAATTTTTAGATTTACTTATAGTTAATGAATTGTGTGCACTATCACTGAATGAAACAAATTGAAAAATAGCTGGAATTACTATATCAGCATGGCAAGCTCTCGTAGATTCTTGTAGAGGGCGCAGTCAATTGGATCAAGCTGCTGGATCTTGACGAGTCCTCTTTTAAAAATTTGGCTATTTTGATGTATTAAGACCTCGTGTTCCACATCCTTTTTACCTGCACATCAAAAAAATGAGTTTATAACTATTAGTAATGTTTTATTATGTTTTCTTAACCCATTAACGTCCAAAACAGAGAAATTGTAACTCTGTTTTCAACCGTAAATCTATCACATATTCCACGGATATATTCAAAGCAAACATACTTTTTTTTAAGTATTTTTTTTCTCTACTTTCCATTTCTGGTATAAGAATTGCGAAGTTTTCACTCAAAAGTCCAATATGGCGACGTTTAAAAAAAATGCAAAATTTCGATACTTTTTTTTTTAATCCAATTTCTTGTTGTGTTAACGTTGAAGACGGAACTTTATTTTTTAACTATGAGTGCATAAATGAGTTGTACTTTAAATTCAGTTTGGTCCCGAATCCAGAAATTCAATATGGCGGTTAGAAAATGGCTCCTGAAGCGCAAAATTTTGCCCAAACTTTCACGAATTTTTTTCTCGAATATAATGCATTTAACGAAAAAATCAATAAGAATAAAAAGT
>QLSS01000286.1:136515-161188 GCA_024372645.1 Trichomalopsis sarcophagae | reverse complement strand
CACATGCTGAGCATATGACGGTCAAAAGCCGGGGCACCTGGCAATCTTGCGTGCGGCGTAAATGTCGTCGTGTTGCCGTCATTGTGCCGAGCCTTGCGATTTGGGTGGGGCTGACAATATTCCAAAAATTTCGCACTCGTGACCGCAATATGACAGCAAAATGACAGCACGCGTGCCGAGCATATGTTGCCCTGAAATTGCCGGCACGTGCTGTTATCTGGGTGCTTCTTAGCGTGCAATGGCGATAAAACAGAGCAGCTGTTAGATGGCGCGCAACTTGAATGGGTAGGCAAATGAGTATAGCACAGTGCCGTGCATATGAGAATACGACTGACGGGCATGAAGCTCTCTCTCTCTCTCTCTCTTTCTCTCTCTCTTTCTGTATTTTTATTGCTGAGTCACACAACAAATTTGTAGTAGGGTAAATAAGTAATTTGTATTCCAAAAGAGTTGTTATTTACATTGCAAATATTATATTACAATTACATTGTAATATAATATTTTTTTTAAAAAAAGTTATGGATTTATATTAAATCTACAGTTTTTGTAAACAATATTTTGTCATTTTCTTTTTTCTTTTTTTTTCACTTTCTCATATTTTTTTCTTTTTTCTCGTTCTTTCTTTCACTTTCAATTTTCTTGCTTTTCTCCTTTTTTTTCTTCTTCAGCATCACTCGCAAATCAGAGATTTTCTGTCGATTATCACATCGTTTCTCTTCTAACAATTATCGTAGGTCTTTCTTCCCCTGGAAACCCTAGTAAAAGTAAAAAGTGTATATAATTTTTATTAACATAAAGAAAAGTACGAAAGGTTGAATATTTTTATACGAATGTGTAAATGTAGTTTTTTATTTTTTATAAATTTATATAAATTTGTAGCGATAAGTAGTTCAATACAGAACGCCATAGCAATTTTGTCTACAACTTTTAGTATGTTTTTTATAGATAGATAACATCAAAATCAAAAATAAATATTCTTCATTGAATAACAAACGAACATAAACATTTTCATATCTCGGATTGTTTTTAAAATTGAATATATGCAACCAATTTGTATGGTATAATATACGCTGGGTATTTAGTACTAGATGCCGTTTATAAGCGCGCAGAAGCACCCATTTATATATACGCACACGCCCAGATATGTTCTGGACTAATAGCATTCGCCGTCTCACGCCGACTAAGCCAGTGAAGCTGTTCCGATAAAATGGCCGTTTAAATATTCTCGATGTATGTACATGACATCTCATTTATTATCTATTATTTTCGGGATTTTTTATATTGATTTGTATTTAATTTTACAAGTTAACGAAAGATACGGTTTCTGATACATTCTGATCCATATAAAAAATTATTAACTTAATGGGTTATTTTCGGTATAAAATATATATGAAAATTTGTCAAAAAATGCGGAAATTAAAAAAAATGCGAAAACATGAAATTGCGTGTTCCTAAAAATACAATACTTTCATTTTTGGGCCTGACTTCTTGCGGAATTCCTTATACATGTGTGCGTATGTGTGTGTCGATCGATGTACAGTCGCCGGACAAAATAACTTTGAATTTTTCGAAGATCATTTCGCTTTGTCTGTCGTGTAAATTAGTAAATGTGGGTCTGAACCGCAGTTATTCGAAAGAAAATCGTTTGCTCCTTTTTGCTCTAACCTTGTCGTACCCAACATCTAATTCGCACGCTCAAGAAACCAATAAGAATTTAACGTAAATTTAAAGTTATTTTGTCCGGCGACTGTACAACCGCTTTGCACTAACAACGTGTATTGACATATATAACAACGTGTATATTATGGAGTGTATATGCATGTCGAGCAACGACTCGAAAGCCGAAGCGTCAAAATGTTGGATATCTTACGTCATGTCAACGTGTATTAGCAGTAAGCGTGTGTAACGCTCCAGCTTTTTTTTTACCTCATCTCTTGTCGCACTTGAGAGCCTCTTTTCTTCTGCGAACGCTGCTGCCCGCTCTTCTTGCTTTCCCCGCCACTTCTACTTCTTCTTGGCATGATGGAATACAACCCTACTAAAAAAAAATCGCGTGAGGTTTTTAACCAATTTCTCGCGCGATTTTCGTGCTATTATCACGCGATACATGAAAAAAATGTCAGTAAAAAGTTTCTCACGCAAATAATCGCATGACTAATCGCGCGATTTATTTCAGTAGGGGTTGACGTTGCAGCTCTGAAGTTGGAACAGGAGGAGATCAAGAAAAAAGAATTAAAAGATTCCTAATACTGTCCCTAACCTTACTTTAGTTTTTCAACAAGATCATAAGAAGCGTTCGGCTGCTATCAACAAAATTGTATATTTCGCGCAGGCCCAGCCTAAGAAATGCGTGTTAAAGGTCAAACTGAAGTCTAATATCTCAGCTTCCGGACATCAGATCAATCTAAAATTTTAGTTGCGTACGGAAAAAACCATTACAAAACTGTGCAAAGTTTCTTTATTTTCCTAAGAACATGACGTTTGGGATGAACTACCTTAAGAAATTCGCAAATTACCTATTATTTAAAGGTACGTGTATTCGCCCCCTTACACTCTAAACCTAACGTTGAAAATCAGGAATGGAACCTCAAAAAAATCTCGCGAAAATCACGTGAGGATTTCGACCGATTTCTCGCGCAATTTTCGCATTTTAAACAATTTTAGTTTATTTAAAAATTTTTTCAAATACACTACGTCGAAATAAACTACACGATGAATCGTGCAATAATCTCGTGAGAAACTTTTTACTGATATTTTTTTCATGTATCGCGCGATAATAGCGCGAAAATCGCGCGAGAAATTGGTCGAAATCCTCACGCGATTTTCGCGAGATTTTTTTTAGGAGGGTATAAAATAGTCATGATATTAGATAGTTATGAAAATATAATAATTACTTTCAATAATGACTATACCAATGGATAAGCAGTCCTTCTGTCAACGTACGCCTTTGTTTTACCATTGTGATGTTGCGCTTCTTATAACCAAATTGGTGACGTTAACAATCATTTACACTTAATTATGATTCGATCTTCGTACTGCGGACTCTTACATCTACAGAGGGGGACAACGTATAGGTAGGGAAGCGGTTATGCCTGGCGTGGCAAAGGTATAGAAATAAGCCTGTTAACACAATGTTTATACTGGATATAACAATTTATATATTTTCACACCCAATACGGAACGGAATTAGTCCGTATACAAGTTTGTTCGTAATAACGTAACTAGAAATCGCCCGTGATCTTATTCCTGGTTAAACAACACTAATAATTAACAATTCTCGCAATAGAGGCAATGAATTGACTCGGATAACAACGAACTTTTAATATTAATTATTGTACCAACAACCGCGTAGTCGAGACTATACCCCGTACGCGAATCTTCCAGTATGGCGTCGGCGTCGCTTCAACGGACGCGGCGTCCCTCAAAATGGCGTAAAACCGTTATGCTAGTGATGTATCATTGCACTCGTCCGACTACACTAGTTGTTGTGCTGAAAAACGCGAAAATCCGACAGAACTTATCGATAAACGCATAATCAAGGGCGCTTCTTGCACGCTATAAGCATGATTATTTGTATTTCGAGGACGCAAATGCTATACTTTGGGTAAACGGCCACGAATGCTCGTTCCGCGACGACGACAATCGGACATTTTATTGGGGAAGTGGTTTGCGGAATTGGTTGTCGCTGAGGCGTTTCAGACTAACGTACTTTTCGATACTGGATCTTTAGATCGACAGTGGCTAGAGGTTCTCTCGTTATTAGAAGCTGGATCGCTTAGCAATCGACAGCGGCGCTACGCATTATTCCCGACCGTTGCTGGGTCATAGGATTCTCAGCGGCTTGAAACTCTCTTTAATAATGCTGGATCGCTTGGTCATCGACAGCGTCGCTACGTTATTGTCGCCGCGCGGTATCTGGATCGATTTTCGATCAACAGACGGCTCGAATTATTATATTTCTCCGCCGGATTGCACAGCAATCGACAGCGTCTTGATATCTTTTCGATATGGCGGGATCTGTGCGACGTTGCAAACGTCGCAGCCGCATCGAGACGAGGAATCTCGTTCGATGCGGCCAAGCCCTGAGTGCGCGGAAGAAACAAGTGAGTCGACGTGTTGTTGTCGGCGCCGGCCTGTCCTCAAGTTCGGGGAACGGGCTAGCTAACCGTCATCGTCGGCGCGAAAGTGAGCATCGTTGGCGCGAGAGCGAGCCTCGTCGGCGCGCGCGCTGATAGGTCCTCCGCATGTCGCGAGCCAATCAGCGAGCGCCGATGAGCGGCTTGCTATCCTCGCGGACTGGCAGCCAATCGGGAGCCAGCAAGAAGCGCGGGCCCGACGAGCACGAGACGAGAGCGAGCGCGAGAACGAGCGGGGAAATTCGAGAGTTCTCTCACGACTGTCGACGGAGCACTTCGACGTTTGTGAGAGTTTAGTGCGTTCTCCTCTGCTTGTCGACCCGAGGTCGACGAATAGAGGAGATTGGGAGAGTCTCCCAAGAGTGTGCGAGAGTGCGCGTGTGTTTCAGATGCAGCGCGTTGGCACTAGGAAGTGCCAACTCCCGGACGAGCCAGCGACCAGCCTGACGAGAGGAAGGAGGCCAGCCAGTCTGCCACCATCATCCGGAAGACCAGAGCAGCCAGCAACATCGGCGTGGGAGAGCTGAAGCCGCCAGCTGCCATCAGGTCCGGGAGCAGTCCCGGAGGCGACGACGGGAGCACCGACGGACGTCCACCGGAAGCCGAGAGAAGAGAGCGAGTAAGCGAGAGAGAGAGAGAGAGAGAGAGAGAGAACACTGCGAGGAGACGCGCGTGTGTGCGAGAGAGTGCGAACGAGAAAACCCTAGCTGCACGGAAGGTTGGGCTTGCCACAAGCGAGAGGCATAGCCCGCACGCGATAGAGAGAGAGAGAGGGAGATCACATTGGCCGCGCGGCGACCGACGGGAACCGAGTCGAGCGCGTACGTGTGACGCAAGAGAGAGAGAGAGAGAGAGAGAGAGAGAGAGATTAGATTAGATTAGATTAGATTAATTGCTCTTTATTTTTGTACATTATGTTGTACATATAACAAATATAGTGTATTATGATAAAGGAATAAATAAAATTTGTGTAAGGGTATATAGTGTAAAGGTGTGTGTGTGATGTTGAGAGATGAAATGAGATGAAAGAGAATGTATGTATGTTTGTTCGATGTTTATGTGTTTTCCAAATTAAAGAAGTAATTTTTAGCTGCTTGTTTGAAGTGTGATATGGATAGTGTGTCGCGAAGTTGAGATGGAAGGCTGTTCCAGAGGTAGGAGGCGCTGATGAAAAATGAATTCTTCAGCGTCTCCGTCTTGAAGGACGGGATGTCCAGTGGAGTCACCTCGCCCCTAACAGGCCTGAGTGCGACGTGGAAGTCAAAATAGGCTAGTAGATAAGCTGGTATTGAGGTGTTGAAAATTTTTCTAAGAAAACAGGCCATGAAGTACTTCCTACGTCCGGCGGTGGTGAGCCATTGCAACTCACGCCTGTAAGGGGAGATGTGCTCGTCCCTCCTTACACCATAGATGTATTGGATTCCCGTATTGACAAGCCTCTGAAGTTTTAAGTCAAGCTCTTGAGTCAGGTCGCAGTAAACAAGTGAGCAGTAGTCGATGAGGGGAAATAGGAGTGCTTGCACCAAATGTTGGCGCAATCTGAGGCTAGTGCTCTTCCGAAAGAAATATAGCCGATACATTAAAGAGTGAGCACGTTTACAAGTTTGTGTAACGTGCTCTTTCCACGTAAGTTTTGAGTCAAGCACCAGTCCCAGGTTGCGCACAGATGATTCAAAGTTGACCTGGGCCCCCCCTATATTTATATAGGTGTTAGCAGTAGAAGGTAGAGCATTGATATAGTAGGGTGAGCCCAGGACGATCGCCTTAGTCTTACTGACATTCAGCTTAAGTCTGTTTAGTGCTGCCCAGCTCATTATCCTCTCGGCGAACAACAAGGGGCCCAAGACTGACCCCTGTGGGACACCGGTGTTAAGTGGTAGGAATGTAGAGAGTTCGTTGTTGTCACCAATGACGGCCTGTTCTCTACCAGAAAGGTAAGATGCAAGCCAGCGGATAACCTGCTTGGAGAAGCCGAAGGAGGGTAGCTTTCCGAGCAGCCTGACGTGACACACGGTATCAAACGCCTTGCTAAAATCAAAAAGAAGCAGAAGAGCGACCTTCTTCCTGTCCATTCCAAGCCTGACATCATCAGTCAGCTTAATCAAGCCGGACTGCGTGCTGTGGCCAGTGCGAAAACCAGTTTGGAAATTATCAAGATAGAGTCTAGTTTCAAGGTATTCAGAGATTTGATTGTGCACCAGCCACTCCAGCGCCTTGGATAGAAAGCAAAGTAGGGAAATCGGACGGTAGTCAGTTACAGCTGTAGGAGAGTTGATCTTGTTTAATGCTCTTACGAGCGATGATTTCCAGGCAGAGGGAAAGCATGCCTCACTCAAAGACAGGTTGAAAATTTGACAGATTAAAGGAGTGAGTATTGGCAGTGCTTTAGAGATTACAACCTGTGGGATGCCATCGCTTCCCCTGGCCTGGGTATTGAAATGTGAAACTGCAGCTAACACGTCCGATTCTGTGATAGCCCTGAAGATGAAGTGTTCAGGGAGGTCTAGACTCTCGAGGGTTCGCAGATACTCCTCGACAGATGGAGCTTGAGGGTCATTTGAGATGGAACTGAAGTGTTCGTTGAGAGCATCTGGAGAGAACCGAGCAGGTGGAGAAGATTTAGAGGTGGTAATGCCAAGATTTTCAAGTTCTCTCCATATCTCTGCAACGTCGGTTAGAGTAGACAAGCTTGAATAATAGTAATTCATCCTGGCTTCCTCGACCCGTTGATGAGCGTCATCCCTTGCGATTCTATAAAAATATAGATCCCAAGGTAGACGACTTCTGCGAAAACGCCTGTAGAGCCTATTCCTTTCAGTTAAAAGGTCACGAAGAGCCGCGGTGAACCACGGGTGACGTTTACGTCCAGGTGTCACAGTCTTTAATGGGGCGAGATGGTTTATGGCTTTTGTGATGTTTTCGTTGAGGATGGTGATGCATTCGTCAAGTGATGGTGTGGTGAGAGAGAGAGAGAGAGAGAAAGAGAGAAAGAGCCAACCGTCAACGGACTGGACCTGGGCCTGAGGCCTGCCGTCTGCTGCACGAGTGCGGCTCGTGAGTGAGCGCGCCAACATAAGCCCTGCGTGGCTACATTGTGAGCGGGAGGCATCATTGCCACCGCGTTGTAGGGAAGGGCACCATATACTCTTCTATGGTCAACTCTGTATATTTCTTAAACAGTTACGCCATCTACACAAAAAATCGGCACTCATACGAGGAAGTCTATTACTATAGATAATGCTAAAGTGATGCATTTTCCATGATCCGCTTGTCTATTTCTTTCTTATTTATGATCCGTGGAAGGGATGAACCTAACCACATTGTATGTAGAAGGTGCGAAACGCCGCATTGTTTCGCGCTCATTTGCACTTCCGTGTTTACTTTGTATTTTTATACGTCAAGTGATTGTTGTGTACGAAATAAATCAAGAAAATTACATTTGCTTTTTGTGTATGATATAATAAATAGTACTTCTCAGAATAATTTATAATAACTTTTATAAAAATGCAAAAGGCGAAGAGGCGGTGCAAGTAAAGAAAGATAGTCGTGGGAGAAAAGGCATGAGTGCAACTACAAAGAAAAGATATCGTGTTAGTGAAGAAAGAAAGAGTTTTCGAAGGGCTTACTTCAAGCGGTGAGAATACAAGTGTTTCAATTGCTTGTCTATTTGTTTAATTTATGACCATTGTATATAAAAGTATACTCGGAGTGAAATGTTTTTTTTGTCCTAGGCCACGAAATGACTATTTCGCGGCCTCGGACAAAAAAATCATGTATGCAAACGTAGATGCACAATGAATCAATTTTGGCAAATGCAACTTTTTTGACCTCGGGAAATATTGGTATCCCCGCACCGCTAGGGCCCAAAAGCTCGTATTCGTCAAGATGATTCATTTCGCAGCCTTGTTGCATAATGTACCCCGATGGACATTAATTTGGGGGTAACGGTGACCGTCACCATGATGGACAAATCGCGATTTCCCCTTTATCGACTATGGCGATGTTGACGGTCAAAGTTGACCAACGATACAATGTTCGTTGAGTGTAGATACTATTCTGACAACATAGGCGTGCGGGAATTGGTTTGGCATTTAGCAGTCAGAGCATCAAAAAATATTGTTTAGATCTCGGGTGCAAATTTTACGTCCCCGTAATGATTGCGCACAGTCGGGCCGGCTTCGCCTAAATTTCATTTTGCGCCCTTGATGCAAAAAGTACTATTTTAAGTATAAAAATACCTACATTTTTCAATAAAGAAGAATCTATAAGGAAAACTTTACATTTTTTATACTTGCCATCGGGGCAGTATATGTAATAATTATACTTTAAAGACTTTGGGATAAATAAACAATGGAAATTCCAATGAAATTTGACATTGAAAAAAATTAGAAATGTTTTACATGTTTTAGAAGTAATATAAGTATAAAGTATATATTAGAGTGAGTTATTTATCAGTGAAATATAATAGTATTTACATGTATTCTTGTTCGCGGTAATTTTTGACTTGTATTACACTTCGTGGAGAGAATGAACTGTGCTATTCTGGAACGGTAATCTGAACTGTGCTACTGTTCGTTGAGACCAACTATTTGTAGAGAAAAATCGTTTGCATGGAATACCAAAGCAATTTTTCATGTAACTTTTTAGTAGTTTTCAAAAAGGCAGGTCTCCAATATGGCCATCCGAAAAAATAAATACGTAACGTAACTCAGAGTCACTTTGTAGTCATTCATTTGAAAAACTTAGTTTATATCGTTCATATTGAGAGATCATGCTTGTCTATTGTGATTGTGAAGCATAAATATAATTATTTTGTGTATGAGACTTAGTATGCGTTCATACACGTATGGGGGAGAGTCGTATAGTATGGAACACCACAATAATATTCTTCGTAAGTTTTAATAGAGTTAGTCAAAATTAAAATAAAAAACACTTTTCTTTCTTAAATGATCTTTTATGACTACAAGATTTGTAATCAATAAGATGGACTGCTATCGATTACATGATGATAAAAAAATAGTATATTGTGTACCAAGGTCGTAAAGTGGGCTTTCTTAGGCCGATTGTGAAGTTTGCAGTACGAGCCGAAGGCTCGTACTGCAACCACTCGAGGTCAAAAGGCCCACTTAGGCCTTGGTGCATAGCATATTTTTTGTAACGCACGGACATATTTTTTCGTACGTGTTAAGCGGGGCTGACGTGACAATTTTTTGACACAGCAACGCTCTTGTTCGAACAATACAGAAAAACCAAATTCAATTTTTTTTTTTATAAATAATAAATAAATAATGCAAATACATCAAACTCAACGCTTTTCAAAAAGAGGGCAAAAAAGACTTTTTGTAACACAAGCACTATTTTCGCGTTTTTTTTGACCTATAAAGCGAGACTAAAGTAACTTTTTCAGACCGGCGAGCAATAACATTTTATTGCCCGCTAAAATTTTTCGGAAAATAAATTTTATAATAAGTCACTAAGAGTGTGGTTGCCGCATCTGAAAAAAGTTGCATCAGTCCCACCCTATATGCCAAAAAAACGCGAAAATCCATTTGTGTTACAAAAACTATGGTATGCACCAAGGGCTTTTGACCTCGCCTTAGGCTCGGGCTACCTCGCCTTGATTCGTACTGCAAACTCCACACTCGATCTAAAAAAGCCCACTTCACGCGGTACACAATATACTATTTTGTAATACATGCACGATTTTTGCGTTTTTCGTACCTATTAAGCTGGCGTAAAGTACCATTTTTTTACCGTCGGGCAAAAAAGTTGGCAACGGGAAAAAAAGTCGGCAGCGGGCATAAGAAGTCATCAGCGGGCGAAAAAAGGGAGCAGCGGGCAAAAAATTGTTGTTTGCCCGCTGCTCCCTTTATTGCCCGCTAACGAAATTTTATTTGAAAATGCAAATGTTGAGTTTCTGAGTTGTATTTTGAAAATTTTCAATATTTTTAAAATTTTGAAATTTTGTATTACTATTAATTTACTATTATTCACGACTGAACTATAATATCCACTTTAATCCCTGAAAAGCCGGGCTAAAGTAGCATTTTATTCCCGCAAATTTACTTTATTCTCGCAATTTTACTTTATTCCCGCAAAATCTGGAAACATTTTTAAAATTTTAAATTGTTGCAAAGTTATAAAACTATAAAAAAATTTTAAAGCTTTTAAAAAATAAAAATTTTTGAATGTTTTGAATGTTTAAATGTATATTTTCATTGTAATGCCGGTGGCTAAGTAGGTCCCACTTTACAAGAAATAAAGTGGCTACATAGTTCAGTCGTGAATAAAGCACAATAATTATGCAACACCGGTCAACCTCGGTTGAATACTGCCCTCGATTCGCTTGGGCAGAGTAAACACACCCTCGTGAAAAATCTTCTCGCAAGGGCAGTAATCACCCGCGAGAAGAATCTACTTTTGTCCCGTGTTGCATATAGTACTTTATTCCACTCTCGACTGAAATGGCTACTTTTGCCCCGCTAATTTTACTTTTGCCCCGCTAATTTATTTTTGCCCCACTGATTTTACTTTTGCCCCTTTTTTTGTAATGTAGATGAAGATGCTTTAGAAGAAAGTACAGAAGATGGAATAACAAACAACTATATTGACAACCCATCAACTGTATTCGAAGAGCGAAGTGATCGTACTACTAGTAATACATGTTTTCCCTCTTTATCAAGAGGAATACAGTGTACTGCTATAGCAGCAACAGCAATCGCTATGACAATTGTAAAACATCCATCAGCTTGGACCGCTTCAGACATCGATGAAATTATCTATCGTGGCGATCAGCTCTTCTCGCAGAGCATAAACGCTCGTAAAAAAACTACCTGATCAATAAGAAAATCCTAACTATTTAACAGCCGAAGAAATTGAAAGATAAGTCATGATTTTTGGTAATAGATGTCAATTGAACATTGAAAATATAATTTATGGATATTTGGAAAATGATATGACCGAGATGGGTCTTCCTAGCTTAATAAATCTTTTAGACAGTATGTCTTTGGAAACAATTAACGGAATACTTACCTGTAATGGTGTCTCAGTTGCTTTATTAAAAGTCTATGATACGTTAGGCTGTTTTGATTCTCATTCAAGAGGATCGACTGGTGAATCAACGAATGACGGCGTAGCTTGTTTAATCATAAAAGAAAATCGTGATGATTTACATACTCTTCTACGAAAGAATATTTCACGTCGAACAGGAAACAATTTTGATGGACAATATCAATTTATGATGATATCTGTGGAGGTATTAGGTGATACATCCAATTGCTGTGCTGATGAAAGGAGCCACACTATCGATGGGTCACTTCTTGATCATTTCGAGAGAACCACCGAAACAAGTCAGCAAAAGCAGCAAGAAATATCAATTGATGAAGAATCTCCGGAACAAAACTTACGAGAAGTACAGGACATTGGCGTAAATAGTATAATAAATTTTACATGGGTTTGGGATAAACTTACGAAAGCTTACGAAAATCATGATGAGAATTCCAACTTCAGAATGCGCAATATTCATCAAATTCGAAGTCGATTTGATGGTTTGATTCAATATTTAAAATTTGAATGCGATATCTGTGGTAAAAAGGTGACTATATGTGGAGTGCCAAATAGAAAAAGTGATGTCGATTTAAACGTAGCTGCCGTATTGGGATGTGAAACTGTTGGAATAGGTTTATCCTAATTACAAGAGCTCCATGGTTCTATGAACCAACATTATATGAATTACAAAGAGTGGAAAAATGCACACACAAAAGTGTTTGAGACTGTTAAAAAAGCTGCTGCACAAGAAATGGAATCCGCTACAGCAGAAGAAAGACGTATGGCCATAGAAAGATGTAATTTGTGGCATTCCATGTACTATGGCTGAAGTTGATGGTTCCTATATGAAAAGATCATTTATTCATGGAAGGTATGACTCACCAGCATGTTGTTTAGTAGTCATTGGTAGATACACGAGAAAAGTTATAGATATTGTAGTTTTGGCCCGTTTGGCTGCACGCGTACAGAAACATGACACTCACGCATAAACAATATTGTTCCTGCTGCAAAATACAAGCAGCAGGAATAACACTAAGACTTGTTGTTAAGGCGCCGAGGATTATAACCTCACCTGCTAGCCACGCAGAGGAGCTACCGCTGTTCTGCGTGGTTAGCAGGAGACTACTCAATTAACTAGCGTCGCTGCGTTCTGCCAGGTGTTGTCGGGCTGCTGTACCGACACAGCCGTCACGCACCTCTTCCTGCGAACACCAGGGGTCGTATCACGACCTGGGACGCGAGATCGGGACGAGCGTGGCGCACGACACTAGAATGAATTGCAAGTGCGCATCGTCGCCGTGCATGGACAAACACGTCGCGATAGCGCGAAGGGCCGAGCAGGAGGGAGAACTAGTGATGGTGCGAGGGAGAGATAACGCGTTGGGGGATAGAGCGCGCGGAAGGAGGGGCTTGCGCGGGAAGATGTGTATTGTCGCGAGGCCGACGCGACTAGTGGGGGAGCGCGCGGACACCACTAGCGCGCATCACTAGTCGAGCCATGTCGCCGCCCTGGTGCGACCCAGTGCGCCAGAGAGAGTCTCGTGCACCGCGACTGTACGGTGACTGGAACATAACTTCTTAGAAATATGACGCCACTATAGTATATTACGGGTTAGTGCTGTCTCTCTCTCTCGTTATTAGACGCGAAATGAAAGAGAGCGTCCGCGTAGTTGACGCCGGCGGTTTCGCGCCATAAATAATTAATATAGAGGATTGGGGATTTTCCGGGAACGCGCAGGGTAGTGGAAAGAAGGAGACATTCTTCTAGATCAGAATTGTCTCAACCTCTCCACGAGCAGGACGCTGTCAATAAGTAAAAACCCATCACTAGCCCGATGTCCGAGAGGAAAAGAGAGTAGAGAAGCCATTAGTCGTGAAGTCGTGTGGAGAAGTCGAAGTCGAACCGACTTAGCGAAGCGTCGAACAGGGTAAGATATTCTTTCGTGCGAGTTGAGATACGAATAACTGGGTGTATATCGCATTAGAAGCGCTTTATATTATTCGGCTGTCGATACATTTTATCGGGTTTTCGCGCTTTTCAGCAGGTAACTTATTGCAATTAAGACGAAGGCAAAAAGGCATCACCAGCGAGACCAAAGAATCAGCATAACGGTTAGACGCCATCTTGAGGGACGCCGCGTCCTTGTTAAAGTGACCCCGACGCCATATTAGAACTACTGGTACGGGTTGCAATCACAATTACGCGGTTGATATTATTATATTTTTGTTAAAAGCTCGTTGTTCTTTAAATCAATTCATTGCCGCAATTACGGAAATTGTTATTTGTGGACGTCCTTTAGCAGCAAGTAATATCACGGTTGATTTCTAAATACCATATCACGGGTAAACTTGTATACGGACTAATTCAGTTCTGTATTAGGGGTTGAAGAATATATGAATTATTGTATCCAGCATAAACAGTGTGTTAACAGGCTTTATTTCTACACCTTTGCCACACTAGGCAGAACCGCTTCCATACCTATACGTTGTCCCCCTCTGTAGATCTAAGAGTCCACGGTACGAAAATTGAGTCAGAAACAAGTGTAAAGGATTGTTAGCGTCACCGAATAGGTTATAAAAAGAGCAACATCACAATGTGACTACGCACTATCTCAACGGAAGAATCCGAAAGCTCATGTTTGCTTTAGAACTTTTGATCGCTACAAATCGTCAACAAGTATGGAAAGTACAGCAATTGTTACAGCTTTTGGTCGAAGCATAACAATAAATAAGTTGATTTACAAAGTTTTAATTTCTGATGGCGATAGCAGTAATTATGCAGCAATCTTAGATTCCAATCCTTACGACTCATATGAAGTGAAGTAAATATATTCTCTATTCGAATCACCTGCGACGTGCAGTCTGTCCGGCTGCACGCGTACACTAATGCACTCCCGCAACACCCGAAAATACCTGCTGCAACTCGGGAGCAGCGGTAGATCACCCGCGAATAGTTGTTGTTGTTTCCTTGAGGGGTATAACCGCACCTGCTAACCGCGTGGAGCAGCGGTGGCTCCCCTGCGGTCTAGCAGAAGACTACAGCGTAGAGTAGCGCCACGTTGTTGTTGCCAGGTGTAGTGGGCTGCTGTACCGATACAGCAGCCACACACCTAACCCTGCGAGCACTAGGAGTCGCGACGGATCACCAATAAAACCCACTCGAGGAGGACACCGCGCGCGATCGGAATAGTAATGACGAGTGCGCATCGCCGACTCGCATCCTCGTACGCTAGCTATAGTGCGACGGGCCGCGAGAGCGGGAATAGCGACGGTGCGAGAGGGAGAGAGAGAGATAACGCGCCGCGGTATAACGCGCGCGGAGAGAGGGACTCGCGCGCGGATATACGTACCGCCGCGAAACTATGCTGCTAGTGGGAGCGCGTATGTACACCACTAGCGCGCACCACTATCAGAGCCAGAACACGGGAGAGTCCAGTGCACCGCGTCTGCTGATTGTCTGAATTATGACTAATGAACATAGAACGACTACACGGTATAGCATATGCTGTCTCTCTCTCTCTCTCTCTCTCGCTCATTGGATGCGTAAAGGGGTAGCGTTCGTGTACATGACGCCGATGATTTCGCGCCAATATTAATTATTATAGAGGGCGCTAATTAAGATTTTCCGGAGACGCGCAGGATAGTGGGAAGGAGGAGACTTCCTTCTTCATCAGAATATTAATACCAAACAAAGTAAAGTACAGAGGAGATAGAGGCAGAGTCGTATATAAGAAGGACGAGTTATAGATCAAAGGGACGAGTAAGTTGCGATTGATCTTATTATTGGACTTTACTGTAATTATTGGTGAATGGTAATGTATTTCTAAATTATTACTGTGTATATGCGTTAATATTATTTCGCTCGAGTAGGTTGAGACGCGGTTGATCAAACTGATCCCGCCATATTGACAAACGCTAACACAATATTGATTGCTGTGCAATCCAATGTATTATCGTGACCATTTTGTCGTCTGTTGATCGGAAACTGATCCAGATACCGCGCAACAGTAAATAATAGCGACGCTGTCGATCATCAAGAGATCCAGCCTTAATATCTAAGATTTTGAGACGCTGTGAAATTAATAATCCAGCAACGGTTGGAGAGTATTGCGAAGCGACGCTGTTGATCGCTAAGCGATCCGGCACAAATAACGATAACGCCCTAGTCACTACTGACTAGAAGATTTAGACTAGAAATCGCGTTAATCAGAATTGTCGTAACAATAAATCCTCTTATAAGCAATCTTCGCGGGTAAAGTATTCGAGGGACGTCGTAGCGAAACGAGTATTCGTAGTCATTATTCAAATGAATACGTAGCGCCTGCAAATCCAATTATTCACGCTTATTGCCCGTTAGTAGCGACGTTGATCACGGATCTACCGATACGTTCTATCGGCTTTTCGCGTTTTCAGCACGACTACTGGAGTGATTAGATGAGGGCCACGCTATTCCAAGAGAATAACGGTCGTACGCCATTTTGAGGGACGCCGCATCCGTCAAAGCGACGCTGACGCCATATTGGAAGAATCGTGTACGAACGCTAGACTCGATTGAATTTTCATTGTTTCATTAATTAATATTACATGTCCGCTTTTATTAGAGTTACGTCATTACATTTATTCGCGAGGATTATTAATACGGAGTTTTTTTTTAATCAAGATTAAAAAAACACGCGAGCATTCTAGTCTCGGTATCGTTTAAACAATTTGTATACGGGCGAATTCCGTTCCGTAATGGGGGTTGCAGAATGTACGAATATTTATTACCAAATATAACAGTGTGGATTAAGCTTTATTTTTGACCTTCGCCACGCCAGGCATACCTGTTCCTATAACCTACGATTTGTCCCCCTCTGAAGATCTAAGAGTCCGCGGTACGAAGTAGAATCAACACAACAGAGTATATGATTGTTTGCGTCACCAAATTCTGGTTATAAAAAGCGCAACGTCACACACCTCAAGAGAAATATGTCTAATAATTTCAAAACATTATCCATGAAAAAAGGAAATTACGAAACTGCTATAAGAAAAGCTATTGAAAATTGCGCACCAAAATCAGTTGAATGCATTCATGAATCCGTTAACGCTATACACCAACAGAAATGGTCTTGGGAAAAGAAATGCAAGAAATTACGTAATGATATTGACCGACTACCGTACCATTTATTAGGAGATCATTCTCGTTGCGTACAAAATCATTATACATGTCAAAAGAAACCAGAAACAAATATGAGACATCAAAGAAGCTCATTTATTCACAGAGGTATAACAAGCATTATTTAGAGCTAAAAATAATGTTGAAAGTTTATTACACAATATTACGACTAACAACGTAGAAAGTTATCATAATCGAATTGCTAAAGCTATCGGTGCAAAACGTCTTCATTTAAAGAGACAGTTATGAAAGTCGTTGTAATATTACTGTTATCTCCAATAATTCTTCAGAAACATTTGGTCCTATTTCTGCAGCTATGAATAAAGATCCTGCATCTACTGGTCAATATCTGCAACAGAAACGAGCTAAAAAAAAGACTGCTGGAAGAATACAACTAGTTACGCACGGTACCAATAAGTCGAAAAAAAATTTATTTTACATTTGCTGATAAAGATTATGGACTTGATGCTACGCAACCAGATGCAAATCCTCGGTATTTGAAAATCTTGTAAAAGAACATTATAAAATTCTTAATGAATGGAGACTTCAAAGAAATACTATAGAAATAGAAACCAGAAATCAAAGTAGCTCAGATAAATGGAGAAGTATGCGAAAATGACTTGAACTGACTCTAAAATTGGAAGAATATGTAAAAGACGAGCCACAACATCATGTGCAAATTTAGTTTCTGAGATACTGTACTCTCGTACAATCACAGGAAATGCTGCAATAGTTCACGGAATTGTCATGGAATACGTTGCTAAACAAATGTAACAAGATCAAAATTATGAGATAGAACCGTGTAGGTTATTTCTTGATCCAGAAGTACTAGGATTTGCTGTAACACCAGATGCTTTATTAGGCGATGACACAGTGGTTGAGATTAAATGCCCTTATACCGCAAGATTTTTATCAGCAGAGGAAGCTACCAAGAATAAAAAAATGGCTATAGCAAGAGCATTTGTAATAGAGAAAGATAATCACATTGGTATGAATCGAAAGCACGATTATTATTATCAAGTTCAACTGCAGATGAGAGTAACTGAAAATTTCCTATTTGTTGTGTGCACGCTAGAAAGTATTTATGTTTTAACTGTTCAGAGAGACGACGCCTTCATAGAAGAAATGATAGAAGTTGCTGCAGCATTTTATAGAGATTGCTTATTACCAGAAATAGTTGACAGCTGTAAATTCCGACGCATGCCTATTCGAGAACCAATGTATGTGTTAGAAGCAAAAGCAGAAGCAAAACAGAATCGATTGAAAAAAGACCATTTGAGAAGAACAAAAAAAAAGGGAAATATGACGCAAATGTCATTGGTGAGGAAGAGTTTCACGACGAAGTCATTGATGGCAGTAATGATCAATTAGAAGAGTCTGCTTCTATAGAAGAATAATATTTAATTGATGAAAATCCAGATGAAAACATCAAGGTCATGAAAATAATTATATGAATCAGAAACTGAAGGCAATAAAAACAATATAGGAGTCGCGCCGTGGACGGGGGTAAACGCACTCGAGACGAGCACCGCGCGCGACAAGAATCGTACTAACGAGTGCGCATCGCCGCCGCGCATAGCTGAACACGCCGCGATAGTGCAACGGGCCGGGTAGGAGAGAGAGATCGCGACGATTCGGGCGAGAGAATACGCGCCGCGGAAAAGTGTACGCGGAGAGAGGGATTGCCGCGCGACTGCATGTATAGCGGCGAGGCTGGCTCGGCTTAGTAGGGGAGCGCTCATACACCACTAGCGCGCACCACTAGCCGGGCCATGTCGTCGTGCCGTTGCGACCCAGTGCGCTAAATACAGTCCCGTGCACCGTGACTGTGATGTGAGCATCCGCGTAATTGACGCCGGTGATGTCGCGTCAAATAGTAATTAATATAGAGGGCGCGGATTTGGGGGTTTTCCGGGAACGCGCAGGATATTGCAAGGAAGGAAACTTCTTTCATTATCAGTACCTATTCAGCCGCTCGACTGCTAGGACGTTGCCGCTTGCCACCAAATTCATAAGCAGAGATCGTAGAGAGAAAGGTCGAGGACGCCATTGAAGTTGAAGTTGGACGAGAAAAGAAGATTGAGTAAGTTGTTGCACACTCGACACCGGTTAATAATTTAATGTTCGGTTAATGTTGGGTTGTGGGTTTTCCAAGTAAGCGGGAATTTGCGCGTGTTCGACTAGCGAAGATTCAAGTGGTAGTGTTGAGACGCGGTTGATCGAACCGATCCTGCCATCTTATTAATCCGTACAAGTCGCTGTCGATTAATCCGCAATCCAGCACTCGTCGAAAAGATATTGGTGCCTCCGTTGATCGCTAAGCGATCCGGAATTACTTGATCAATTGCGTAGCGCCGCTGTTGATCGCCAAGCGAACCAGCCTTGAGTACGGGAAATATCACTAAGCGATGCAGTAATTGTATGGGTTATTGCGTAGCGCCGCTGTTGATCATAATTTGATCCAGCTTCAGTAGGAAGAATATTGAGCCGTTGTCGATCAATCGATCCAACTTAGCGTCATATGGAAGTTGAGACGCTACTGAAACCTTAAATCCAACAACTAGATTTCCCTTAAGCATTAGTATGGCGTCGTCGCTGGTCGACGCGACACCGCGTCCGTTGTCCAGTACAGTGAAAGCGCGGCTCCGTAGTTGGGATAACCGAGATAATTTTTTAAGCGGAATCGTTATACATCGTATGGTTGTCGCGACGTTATCGTTACGTGTTTTATAGCTCGAAATCACAGGTCAGTACGACCGTGAGAAAATTAATACCAGCAGTTCCAGAGAACAGACGTAACAGTTTATCGCCATAGAACGCGACGCCGACGCCATACTGGCGGAGGCGAATACGAGTTGTAATTTCACGAATTCGCAGTAAGTTGCGTAATATTAATTGACGTCCGTGTTTCATATCGCCAAGATCGTCTTCGATTACCATAATTGTTATCATTGAAGTCGTTGACCCGCGAGTAATCTCACACGGTGATTGTTAAGCGCCCGATTACGGGAAAACTTGTATACGGAATAATTTTGTTCCGTACTGGGGGTTGAAGAATGTACGAAAATTTGTTATCAAACATAAACAGTGTGAAGTAAGTTTTATTTTTAGACCTCCACCAACGCCAGGCCTACCTGCTCCTAAAAACCTACAATTTGTCTCTGTCGATGTAAGAGTCCGCGCTACGAATATAGAGTCAGAACATCAGTGTAAATGATTGTTTGCGTCACCGTATAGGTTATAAAAAGCGCAACATCACAACATCGTGTGAATATTACAGTAATAACGATGAAAAAGTCATTAATATCGATTCATATATTGGACGTTGGAGCACAGGTTATAGAAGAAAATTCTTGCCTTTGATATCCGCGCAAAGACAAGAAATATTCTTGCGTTTGATAGTCGCACAAAACTGGTCATAAAAAATTCTTGCGTTTGAAGCTCGCGCAAAGATAATCAAGAAAAAATAGAGAGAGAGAGAGAGAGAGAGAGAGAGAGAGAGAGAGAGAGAGAGAGAGAGAGAGAGAGAGAGAGAGATTAGATTAGATTAATTAATTTTTTTTTTGTACAATATGTTGTACATATATGAATACAATAGTAGAAAATAGAAAAGAATAAAGTATTTAGTGTAAGAGTAAAGTGTGGGATGATGGCTCGAGCGACGAGTATGAAATGAAATGGTATGAGGTGAGACGAGATGAGAGTGAAAGTGTGAATGTTTGTATGATGTTTAAGTGTTATCCATATTGAAGAAGTAATTTTTCGCTAGTAATTTAAAGTCAGATATGGATTGTGTGTTACGTATTTGAGATGGCAGGCTATTCCAGAGGTAAGAGGCGCTGATGAAAAATGAGTTCCTCAGCGTCTCCGTTTTGAAGGGCGGAATGTCCAGTGGAGTCACCTCACCCCTCACAGGCCTGAGCGCGACGTGGAAATCAAAATAGGCAACTAGATAAGATGGTGTAGAAGTGTTGAAAATTTTCCTTAGAAAACAGGCCATAAAATATTTCCTACGTCCGGCGGTGGTAAGCCATTGCAGCTCACGCCTGTAAGGGGAGATGCGCTCGTCCCTCCTTACACCGTAGATGTAGCGGATCCCCGTATTGACAAGTCTCTGTAGTTTTAGGTCAAGTTCTTGTGATAAGTCACAGTAAACGAGTGAGCAGTAATCAATGAGGGGAAAAAGGAGTGCTTGCACCAAATGTTTGCGCAGCCTGAGGCTAGTGCTCTTCCGAAAGAAGTAAAGGCGATACATTAAAGAGTGAGCACGTTTACAAATTTGCGTAACATGCTCTTTCCACGTGAGTTTGGAGTCGAGCACCAGCCCCAGATTACGCACTGATGATTCAAAATTGACCTGGGCTCCCCCTATATTTATATGGGTATTAGCGGTATTAGGTAAAGCATTTATATAATAGGGGGAACCCAGGACAATAGCCTTGGTTTTAGTAACGTTAAGTTTAAGCCTGTTCAAAGCAGCCCAGCTACCAATCCTCCCGGCTTTAGCACTCATCCTGGCAGAGCAGGAGTCGAGCTCCTCGAGGTGGCATTGGCTGTAGATCTGCAGATCATCCGCATAGATGAGATGGGACACATCTGCATCAAGGCAATAACCAATGTCATTGATGTACAACGAGAACAGTAGGGGTCCTAAAACAGACCCCTGTGGAACACCGGTGTTAAGTGGTAGAAATGCAGAGATTTTATTGTTGTCACCAATGACGGCCTGCTCTCTTCCCGATAGGTATGATGCAAGCCAGCGGATAACCTGCTTAGAAAAGCCGAAAGAGGATAGCTTTCTGAGTAGCCTGACGTGACACACCGTATCAAACGCCTTGCTAAAGTCAAAAAGAAGTAGAAGGGTGACCTTCTTTCTGTCTATCCCAAGCCTGACATCGTCAGTCAGCTTAATTAAGCCGGACTGCGTGCTGTGACCAGTGCGAAAACCAGTTTGGAAATTGTCAAGGTAGAGTCTAGATTCCAGGTATTCAGATATCTGGTTGTGCAGCAGCCACTCCAGCGCCTTGGATAGAAAACAAAGTAGAGAGATCGGACGATAGTCTGTTACAGCAGTTGGAGAGTTGATCTTATTTAATGCTCTTACGAGCGATGTTTTCCAGGCCGAGGGAAAGCATGCCTCGCTCAAGGACAGGTTAAATATTTGACAGAGTAAGGGAGCGAGTATTGGCAATGCTTTAGAAATTACAACCTGTGGGATGCCATCGCTCCCCCTGGCCTGGGTATTAAAGTGCAATACTGCAGCAGACACGTCCGACTCAGTGATTTCCCTGAAGATGAAGTGTTCAGGGAGGTCTAGACTCTCAAGGGTTCGCAGATATTCCTCAACTGGTGGAGCTTGAGGGTCATTTGAGATGGAACTGAAATGTTGGTTGAGAGCATCTGGAGAGAACCGAGAAGGTGGAGAAGATTTAGAGGTGGATATACCGAGTTTTTCAAGTTCCCTCCATATCTCTGCAACGTCGGTCAAGGTTGACAGGCGTGAATAATAATAATCCATCCTGGCTTCTTCGATCTGCTTGTGAGCGTCATCCCTGGCAGCTCTATAAAGATATAGGTCCCAGAGTAGACGGCTTCTGCGAAAACGCCTGTAGAGTCTATCCCTTTCAGTTATAAGGTCACGAAGAGCCGCGGTGAACCACGGGTGACGTTTGCGTCCGGGAGTCACAGTCTTTGATGGGGCGAGAATGTTTATGGCGTTCGAGATATTAGTGTTGAGAATGGTGATACATTCGTCCAGTAATGGCGTGGCGAAGGATGACCAGTCACATGCGCTAAGGAAGTCCCTTAGCTTCTCAGCACAGATTCCTTTATAGTTTCTGTAGGTGTATGTAGTAGGTACGTAGCGTGAAATCTGTACGTCGAGTGTGGCCGTGATCAGGTCATGTCCGTTTATGAAAGGGGTGTCAGTCTTCCAATATGAGAGCAGGCGATCCTGCTCATCAATTAAACAGAGGTCTAGCCAGGTGTCGGAGTCCGGTCTGTGGTGAGTTGCGCCAAATGGCACAGACATAAGGGAGTTCTCGTCGATAAACGCCTTGATGAAATTGGCGTCTTCAGACGAGGAGAGTTGGTCTGCGTTGAAATCACCCATGATGACCTTCGTGGAGTAGTTATGCATATTAAGTGTTATTTGGTCAATAAAATTAGATCCCTGGATAAAGGGAGAATGAGGAGGGCGATACACAACCCCCACGAAGATGGGTAATAATCCCTTAGCCGTGACTTCACAGAACAGGTACTCCGGCTTACCTGGTTTGCCCGACCATTCACCATCAGATGACGAGATGATAGAAGCTGTTAATGAATGATGGATGTAGAGGGCCACACCTCCACCGTTCCTGTTTCTGTCCCGTCTGTATAGAGTATAATCATCCAGTGAAGGGATGGATGATATCTTGTCACTTAGCCAGGTTTCAGTCACAGCTATTACGTGAAAGGGGGAACGAGTAGACAAGAAGAATCTGATCATCTCAATGTGACCCGTGAGAGAGTTCGCATTAAAATGACAGACTCGTAGGCCTCCAGACAGAGACGCTTTGGAAGTAGATGCAAGTGATTTAGATGTGAATGTGTTAGATGGAGGTTTTGGTGGGATGATGTGTAGCTGTTTCAGTGTGTGTGTGTGTTGTCCGTGTTGGCTGTTGTCGATGTTCGGGCTAAAAAAGCCTGTAGATCTTCTTCAGATGAGATGATGGTGGCCCGTTCACCGTCGTCGCCAGAACGGACAAAGATTCTCCCGTCCCTCACGTACGATCGGCAGCCTTTCCTCCTCCTAGCCTCCAGCCTGGCCCTCATGCACAGCTTGTGGATGTCTGGAGGAAGCAGCTCATTGATGTTAACGAGTCCATGGTGGTCTGGATATAGAGCTAGAGCTTTTGCTTCCTCCAGTAGTCCAGCATCGAGTTCGGTGGTGTGTAACTTGCGCTTCCTGGCCTTGGCCGCTATGATTGAGCGGGCCAGGGCACTGGATGATAGTGTGACAGCAAGGGGTGGAGATCTGCTGTCACCTTGCGCATTGATGTTGTTTGCGTCTAGTCTTCCCATGGTCCTGACGGTTGCCACATCACGTCTTAAGACAGTGGGGTCCAGTGCAGCCAGGACAGCGTAAGCCAGGAGCGGTAACGACGACTCCTTGGTGTAGGCCAGGCCAGAGATCACCACCACATTATTGGCAGAGCGCTCCTGCCTCCTTTTAACCTCAGCCAGCTCGCTGCGGAGGTTGATGATCTCCTCTGAGGCAGGAGCAAGGCTGATATTCTGCTGCTCTGCAAAACTCCTTGACGACAGCTGTTGATATTGTTCCTGCAGCTTGGTGATGGAGGACTCGACAGTGTTTAGTCGAGTCTTGAGCGCAGGAACGTCGTCAAGGGCTTTGAGGCGGTTTTCCAGAGGGACTAGCCTTTTCTCGATTTGTGAGACCCTTTCAGACATGGTGTTTTGCGCCTGAAGGGCCTCACTCTGGATTTTCCTGATGTCATCCAGCGCCGTAAAAATGTCCTTAAGGGACATTTCCAGTGATGTAGCCTGTGCTCTAGAAGGCGACTGTGATCTGGAGCCGGCAAGAGATGGAGGTGCAGACTTATTCTTCTTGGACACGACCTTTTTGGGCGTGCCCTTGCTTGATGAATTCACTGCTGCCGCTGCCGCTGCTGTTTTCGCCCTCGTCTGCGTGGTCTTAGGTGTGACGGTGACGTACTCCTCTGCACAGTATGCACAGGCGAGCGTGGCGGCATCCCTCACCATTATGGATCGGAGGTTGACACACATAAGGTGGAAAGACCTATTACACAGCTCGCAGTTTTTCATTTTCCCCTTGGCTGTTTTATTGCATAGTGCACACGTAGGGAGCAATTCAGCGTTCTTCCCACCATTCCCGCTCATTTTTGAAATTTTTGAACAACTTAATCGCAGTCGATAATGTAGAGATAATGCAGGATGGTCCAGACACTCGAGACCAGATGGAGCGATAGTCGAAAAGGTGAGAATTAACCGACCTGTGATTGATGATGTTGATGATGGTGAACGATGTATCCAACAGGTGGCTCCACGTAGATCACTTTGAGGAAGAAGAGACGCCGTGCAGCGAAGAGAAAAGCCGTGCGATTTTGCAGGTTAGGTTCCAGCGAGAGATGTTTAGGCAGGAAATTAGCGTTGAAAGAAATTGCAGCCTCCAGTGATTATTATCTCACGATGAAGGTTGCAAAGAGCGCATGCAACTAACTACAAAAACAACAGGCCCGAAGGCAGCTTGCGGCAGTAAGAGGTCTCGGAAAAATAAGAAAGCAAAAGCAGAACAGCTGTACTCACGTGAGAG